>NW_024121722.1:0-16128 GCF_016745375.1 Pimephales promelas
AAATGTAGGTATCACCATACATCTTCCTGAAGTGCTGCACAAAGCTGAACAAGGGCATTGTTTGCATAGTCTGTGTAGGTGGCAAACAGCTTTTTGCTAGAGAGGATCAATATTCCCACAAAAAGAAGCAGAAAGTGCTTGTAAACTGCTTCATGCAAAAAGGACTTGAGGAGCACAGGCCCAGTGTAAAGCAGGAGCTGCCGGAACTCGGACGCCTTCCATCTGTCTATCTCTTTCAGTGTTCTTGGCCGCCGGTTAAATTCCACTGGTGTGTATCTCCTTACATTCTCTAATTGTTCAGAGAGCATATTCACCTGTCCACTTGAGAGTCTACATGACAATGGACCCTTAAGCCAGAGGTAAACTAGACGCCTCATGACTCCCAAGCAGACAAGGTGCATGAAGTCCAGAGGGAAACCACTGACCAAGCCTAAAGAGGTGGCAAGAAGGGGTGAGGATCCAAGGTGATGAGCTTCATCAGTCATGTCGATGAAGTCCTCATCTTGTCGGAGGGGTGCATCGGTGATGGGGAAAACCACACGGTTATTCAAGTATTCACCTTCTTGGGTGCACTTTTCACATGCCGAATAACCAGTGTGGCCTTTAACACACTTCAAGAACGCACGTGCTGGTGCATCACAAACCATGGCCTCCAACTTTATAGACAAGGGAATATCTTTGAAGAAGAAGCCCTTCTCTAAACTGTTGATGTCCTCAACAAAATCCTCCATGTACTCGTGGACTTCAGGTTTCCCATTTCCAGCAAAAAGGGCAATCACAAATGGCTTATGGTAGGGGAGGTTTTGAACAAACCCAAGTATTGGCCAAAATTGAGTTGATGAACTTCTAAACAATGGCAAGCCATCGACATTGATCTGAAGTTTAAGGCACATTCCACTGGTCAAGTTACTGCGATATGCCTCTAGGGTCGAACTCATCGACGGCAGGATCCCAAAGTAGTGATATGTTCCGCCAGCCTTCTCTTGGAGTGCCATTACTTCAGATCGTGTGGTCTTCAAAAGAGTACGAGCATCTAATGGCAGCGATGGGTGATAGCACTTAAGAATTCGCAATAATTTGTTCAAAGCACTGTGTGTAACATTTTCTTCGAGTGCCCATGTTGTCAATTTATCTTCTAAATAATTTATCTTTGTTTCACTCTCAGAATCAGAATCCGAATCAAAGATCAAATACTCATCAGACAAAATTGCCTCTAAATCTATCTCTTCGACATTACATGGAAAATCCTCAATGACTCCATCTTCTTCAATGACTCCATCTTCAATGACTCCATCTTCTTCAATGACTCCATCTTCTTCAATGTCTCCATCTTCATCAATGACTCCATCTTCATCAATGACATTAAAGGGCATATTGCAGGTTAGAGGACCCAACGAGTCAATGCATAGAAAAACAATGTAGGAACTAGATTTTCTTTAAAATATACTTATAAATACGCTACAGAAGCTTCTGGAGTAGTTTTTGTGAGAAATTTTTACTTCCGCGTCTGAAAATGGGCGTGGCGGGCGTGACGAAATGAGCGGGAGACTGGGGAGAGCGGTCGATTCACACAACAGGAAAACAATGGATCGCAATGACATTTTGGACGCTGAGGAAATACTCGTATGACTGACCAAGCCATAAAGTTATGAGCCTGCTATGCTAAAGAGAGCAGGCACAGGCCAGGATAATGTAAGACAGAACGGTCAGAGAAAAATTGAGCTGTGATGTGAGGAGAACCAGTGGAGAACAGGACAGGTGCCTTCTGGTGAGAGACGTGCTTATAGATTTAGACGCTTGCTAACGATATACACTGTGCTCACAATACTGTACAGGTTATTATGATCTTATAACAGGCCAGCAGACATTAGTATGTTTAGGGTAGATTTATACTATTAAATGTATAAAAACTTTACTTGAGTATATTTCTATTGTACTAAAAGCATACTCAGGTAAAATTTTAATACATATTTTTATAACATAAACAGAAAATTAAAGATTTGAGTATTTAAACAACCAATTCTGTTTTACAATTACAAGTTGCCTCTATTTAGGGCATGACTAAGTTACCTATATCACACTATTTGATGCCATTGGTATAGTATACGACGATCAATATTCTTGCTTCGGCATCCCATGTTGAACTCCATCATATCGCCGGGATGATAATCATTTGATCTGAAGTGAACGCTACACACGACCGCCTTTTCTTGTAATGGAAACTTGTGGACTCGATCTTGAAGTACTGACAGGCCGGAGTTTTTGCAACCTTCACAAACACAATAATTTACCATGACGATGATAAATTAAAATACAAAAAGTACCGAAAGCACACTGACAGACGACCATGCTCACTGAATACCAGCCTACTCTGCACTGAGCGGAGGCTCCCTGATATGACGTCAAATGACGCGATGGTGAAAAAAAAAGCCGTTTTTACTAGCAGTCCAAGAAACGCTCACTTTATCTTCTAAATTAGTGCCCTTATGTTGTTTTAAAACATTTTAAATCCTGCATTAACTTTTCATATGGTATTTTCATACACGGCTATCTATAAATTTCGTTTTTTTTTTACCTGCAATATGCTCTTTAAATTCAGACTGAATGGAATCCAATTGCTCTTTTACTCTTGCCCTGGATTTACGTTTCCAGGTCCAGTATGATGGTTCACTTGCCATGCTTAAGATACAAAAAGAGAAGCAAATCAGAATCATGCTCCCAAGTCTGAATCATGCCAAGTCCTGCAGGAGTTTGATTCAAATCAACTTCTGAACTTCAAGACTCTTTTACACAGTCATAAACTCTAAGAACACAGGAGCAACAAACAGGATAATGGTAATTAGTTCACTTAGTTTACCAAACATATACAACAGTAACGCAGAATTTTGTGATGCGTCTTTTTAACTCCCACATGACCTGCATCATTATGGGCAGTTGTCTACAACATTTTGCGATGGCACTACCACCTGAAAGACACGTTCATCAGAAAGTCCACTGCCCAGTGGGCATTTACACATTGGAACACCATCTATATCCACATAACAATGCATGAGATCACAGGTTTCAATGTCATTCACTTTGGCAAATAAAGGCAGCTTGTTGTGCATCAGTTTTTCATCAGTTAGGATAATGCAATCAGTTTTTATCGCAGGATCAAAAGCTTGATAACAATGAAAAGCGATCCCCAAAACGAGCAAGAGCAAAGCTCTTGAATGAAGTCAGCAGTGACTTTTAAAGGGGCAGGCTGTCGTTATGTCCAATTGGATCACAACACCAATCAGCTGCACCAATCGGCCTATAAGACACACGCCAAGGGAACAGAAACCCCCAAAATACACAGAAATGACCCTCAGGGTCGTAGCAGTAACCATAAACTACTTTGGCAGCAGTGTGCGTGGGAGAGCACATCACAGAAGACATAGGACACAAACGGGGAATCTCAACAAACATGAATTATTACACTGCTGTGAAACAGACACATAGTAAATGTAGGGAACAAACAGGGATATACATTTTGATTAAATAAGGAATTGCTGAAGCAGTGGATTTCAGTAAGGTAATGTCTGAGTAGTAGGGCTGGGTATCGATTCACATGTTCAATTCGATTCGATTTCGATTCGCAATTTCTCAGTTTGATTCGATTTTTTTAATTTCGATTCCTGATTTGATTCTCGATTAAACTATAATGAATACGGATGTAATACAAATCCTATATTTATAAAAAAAGAACAGGACATAAATTTACTAGTGGTTAATTAATACAAAGAAATTAAGAGCCACAAACCTGTATATAAAACTCTTTTTATTTTAGGTACACTATACACTAAATGCATACAATGAATAGACAGGAGTTTGATGCAAAATTGATGCTGGAAATTGGACAAGTCAGAACAGTCGCACAGCTAGATCAAACAGGATCAGGTTATTTTATGTTTAAGATAGATATAGATAAATAAATATATAAATATTTAGACATTTTTTAATTACATTGATCTTACCTAAATGTTTGTTTTTATAATGGGGTAATTTTTTGTTAAGAGTTTATGCAACACATGGAAGCTTGATTTCAATCTTTGAATTAAATTGAAAAATAAATACAATAGAATAAAGACACTAATAAAGAGACATTTTGGGGTATGTCAGAAATACAAACTGAATAAAGTAAATCCAATGTAAAATAACACTGGGTAGTCTTTTTAGTCCAGACTGAATTAAATACATAGGCTATTAATTCTGATTGCTTACAATTAATGCTATATTATGTTGTTATGACAAAAGAATTAATGTCAGACACATATGGCTGCGTTCACTTTAAGAACTACCGGTAGTGCACGGATCCATTACTGTCTCATTATAGTAGCCTACTGTCTGTCTGTCAGACGTGTTTAATGCTAATTTAAGACATAACCGACTGTCTTTACAAGGTTACTCACCAAGACCAGAGTTTTGACATAATTCCACGTATTGTTAACTGTTAAAGCGATATAATCCAGGGATAAAACTTTTGTTTTTGGCGAGCTGTTTGTGAGGCGGATTTAGGCTGTACTGTATGTGCACGCAGTGAAAGACATCTCTGAGAGTGCGCGAGCACGGGATGGTTTAACATTGCTTGAATGTTTAAACTGGTAAACTTAAAAAGACGTGAAAATTATAAACGTTAGTTACGATCATAGGTTACGATGCAATGCTGGCCTGATTGTGCAAGTGAATATTCTGTCATGTCCCGACTGCAAAACGCGAGTGTGTGACGCCTGCAGCGCGCTTGCCGCTTGCCTAGTGCAGAGAGAGAAGACGCAGCACCGCGAGCCCTTAATATGGAAAAAATCGATTCGTGGCCGTTGAGAATCGATTTTGAATCGACCACATTTTAAAAAACGATTAATCGAAAAATAAATTTTTTTGCCCAGCCCTACTGAGTAGTAGGCTAGTTAGATCCATCTGCTCATATTTTGTGTTCCTGAGAATAACTTTACATGACTGCATCCCAAGTGCACCTCAGCTAAGAACCAAATTATAGATTAAATGTTAGGGTGATGATGGTCACTGTGTACCTGAGTTGGAGCTGTAAACTCGACAGGATCTGGATTATGAGTGGGGCTGAACATTGCCTGTGGAACAGATAATTTATAGACAATTTGACGACCCTGCAATCAATATGTATTAGACCAGGCAGTGATCTAATATGTAACCACTGGTCCCTCAGATTCAAAAGAAAACCAGCCATATTGACAATGTGTCGAACTTCACCTCTTCTATGACTCTGCCAGTGAAGTGGCTCTTCTCCAGCAGCACGAGCTTTCTCCTCTCTTCTACAAAGACATCAAAATGTATCATTTTTATTTAAAACATAAATAGTAGCCTAATTTCCTTTTACCGAACAGACTTGCATTAACTTGCACATGTGTGAGTAAATATTTATTTTAGTTTAATAGGCGAACATGTTTCTTCATGCCGGGTTTGTGTGTGTGGCATCAATAAACTTATCAACTTACTATCGTTCTTGTCGCATTTACATTCTTCAATCTGATTTCAGTTCTCTACCTCACCATCTGTGTAGCCAATTCCCCTTAATTGTTTCCAGAATGTGCGTACACTGGTCAGAGTTTACTTATAGGTGCGCACACTAGGGTTGGGTATCGTTTCAATTGTAACGATTGACAACAAATCGATTCTGCTTATCGAACCCTGTTCTTAACGATTCTTGGTTTCGATTACAATATTTATTGGAGAGAAAAAGGAGAGCAAATACTTCAAATAAATAATAATAATAATAATAAAAAAATCTACATTTTATTGTTGTCACATTTAGGCTATTACCAGTATGACTAATTTTATTTCACGGTAAGATAGCGTTTCAGTTGTCTTTGAGGTTAATTAAAACACATACTTACTGTACAAAGGCAAAGACGCTGTGTATGGGCCTTGGCTCTGAAAAGAGCCTTTGGGGTGTATGTAGCTCCTGTTGAGAAAAAGAAGAAACATGAAAAGGAGTCAAATATATTGAAAATGTCTTTGTGAATTAATGTGCACCCAATTTCTTTATTGACTAAAACAGTATGTTAAGAACATGGCAAATCAGAACTGTAGGATGACTTCTAGATTGATCACTTACAAAAATCAGATAAAAATCGATCACTGAAAAAACAGAAAAGACAATTATTCTATTTTGTTTAAATTACAAAGGTTAATAAAGGCTCTATTTTATGAATAGGCATGCGTCCAAAAAAGTCTACTTACTTTACTTCACTTACTATCACTTTACTACATAACCACTTCTTTGTCTGACTGTCTAGTGGCTGCACGCTTGTACTAAACTGAGCTCTTTGATTGACAGGTCTACTTTTAACTAGGGGTGGTCGTCGGTATGACCAAAATTCTGTTTCATGGTATGACTAATTTTAATTCACGGTAAGATAGCGTTTCAGTTGTCTTTGAGGTTAATTAAAACACATACTTACTGTACAAAGGTAAAGACGCTGTGTATAGGCCTGGGCTCTGAAAAGAGCCTTTGGGGTGTATGTAGCTCCTGATGAGAAAAAGAAGAAACATGAAAAGGAGTCAAATATATTGAAATGCCTTTGTGAATTAATGTGCACTCAATTTATCTTTATTGACTAAAACAGTATGTTAAGAACATGGCAAATAAGAACTGTAAGATCAGGATGACTTCTAAATTGATCACTTACAAAAATCAGATGAAAATCGATCACTGAAAAAACAGAAAAGACAATTATTCTTTTTTGTTTAAATTACAAAGGTATGACTAATTTTATTTCACGGTAAGATTACCATAGAAAAGCACAAAAAAGACCTGTTTTAATTTTAAGCGTCACTTATGAAAAAAAAAAACATTAAAAATGCCTTGAGTGGGATGCTAATATTATAAAAGGACAGATGTCCTATTTGTTTAAATTTTATTTGTTTAAACTGGCTGTTTTACCTCTCCTCTGACTGAAGAAAAACGAGTTTCCCTCGAAAATACTGTCTAAAAATAACTCACTATATTAATACACGAAAATATTACAGTCAGTTAATAATAACGAAGTCAAAAGTTAGTTAAAGGAACACTCCGACTTTTTGGGACTTTAGCCTATTCACCTTAACCCCCAGAGTTAGATAAGTCCATACATACCTTTTTCATCTCCGTGCGTGCTATAAGTCTGTTTGACGCACCCACCGCTAGCCTAGCTTAGCACAAAGACTCGATGTGACTGGTTGCAGCTTTCATACTGATCCAAATGAGTGGCAAAATAACGCAAAAAACGTTTTCCTATTTACATGTTGTGATTTGTATAGTCACATAATGTACAAATAACAAAGTCAAATGAGACACAGACATCTTTTAACCGTATAAAACCTGGGAACTATTCTCTGAAGGCGAAGCACTGCTACTTTGACGGCGTAATAACCGCATCACCGGAGACACGCCGTGGTGAGGAGCGGAGAGTTCGCTCGGTGTTTGGGTAATAGAGTCAGCAATTTATAAATAGTAAAAGCGTAGTTTAGAGTCATGGGTTTTCGCTCTATTGTAAATAGCTGCGACTGTAAACAGGGGAGGTAATCATGTTTCACAGAATTCCAACTAAAAACGCTGACTGGATGAAGAAATGGCTAACTTACTCTGGATATTGATCCAAACACACCTAAGATTATCAAGGGACATTATGTTTGCTCGGTACATTTCAATGAGGACGACTATTTTGAAAAAATGGAATTTGCCACACGGACCATAATGTGCTGAAGGATACGGCTAAGTTATCCCATCGATAGCACAGACAGGACAATTGGACCTGCGGCTGAGGTAAGTGTTTTTAGATGACCTACTGTAACAGTGCCTTTAGCCAGATCTAATGTAACGTTAGTGACCCTATTATATGATTAGGGTATGAATATGTTTTTATCTTGATGCGGTGCGGACGCGCTTGGGGAAAAAAAACGAGCGCGTTCACCGCGTTGAACTTGCACCCTGCGCGCGGCGCGCCTAGTAGCCTAAATTTGAAATAACCATGGAAATAACGAACTTGAGCGTGCAAAAGGGTACGATAGGCTGTGAGTTCATTGTGCAAAAACAATTTGTGCTATTACTTTCCCCTTATTCTATCCTATAGTAATGCAATACTGTATATTATATAGGCTACTGTTGAATACATTTGGTTCAGCTAATAAATTGCATTTAAAATATATTGATTCCTGTAATAATAATTATTTATTCATGTGATATTTATAAATCTGGGTGCGTTTTTGGTTGGAAATCAATGAAACATGGTACTGTATTACCTGGTCTCCCCTGTTTATTGTCACAGCTCATACAATAAAGCAAACAAACACCCATGATAAACTATGCTTTTCTATCTAACGTTAGTAATTGCTGACTCTTTATTCCAACGCTGAGCGAAGCGAACTCTCTGCTCCTCGTCACGGTGCGTCTCAGGTGATTGTTATCACTCTGCCCAAGTAGCAGTGCTTCCCCTTCAGAAAATATAGTATTTATACGGTCAAAAGATGTCTGTGTCTCATATGGCCTTGATATTTGTACATTATGTGACTATACAAACCACAACATGTAAATAGGAAAACGTTTGCGTTATTTTGTCACTCATTTGGATCAGTATGAAAGCTGCAACCAGTCACATCCAGTCTTTGTGCTAAGCTAGGCTAGCGGTGGGTGCGTCAAACAGACTTATAGCACGCACGGAGATGAAAAAGGTATGTATGGACTTATCTAACTCTGGGGGGTAAGGTGAATAGGCTAAAGTCCCAAAAAGTCGGAGTGTTCCTTTAACAACTAGAAACACGTAAGTTAAAGATAATAACGTTAGCTAGTGCTAACTTAACGTTAATTCTCCGGCGCCAAATTCTGTCAACCGTTATTGAAAACATTTCTCAGAAAACTCGACGTTTTTATAACAAAATTACATTTTTCAATAAAAAAATAAGTACACACAAAAAAAATAAACACATAGTGGCCGGAAAATTGTGTGTTTGAAAAGGATAAATACTCACAGAGTCCGTTAATTGTACCGAGGTGATGCTGTGTAGACACTTGATCACGACGCTGCAGACTTCACTCACGAGCACGCCACGGCAGACGGCACGCGCATAGTGCACGAGCCAAAGCGCCCAGTTAAAAAATTGCAATATAAATTGCTATATATATTTTGAACCGCGCTAGATTCATTTTATACAAATTTAGTATTAAACCTAAAAAAAATTATCATAAAAAATAATGTACTTTTTTTTAAAAAATTTTTATCAGAACTCTTTCTCTCCCCCTCTCCCTCTCCCTCTCCCTCTCTCTCTCTCTCTCTCTCTTTTTTTTGCATACGTTTTTATATCTTTTTTTCTGAAACTGTTTAGGACGTCTGTTTGTTGGGTATCATCAAATAAATTGTGGCATACGGATTTTACACATACAATAGCACCGGCTTGATGTGGACCAGATGTGGACCACGGTTGCGTAGATAGGCAGCTGGCATTTTGTGCGAAAAAAAGAAGCGGGATCGGCAAAATGGATCCTCACGGTTCCTCCGCCGATCTCCGAAGTTGTGCATGACTAGCTGGCTGCAGATTCACCCCGCCGATGGTTTACCGACCTAAAGTTTGTTTGGTGTGACGGGGGAAAATCCTCCCGATCCTTTGCCGCTGGTGCCCTCCAATTGCCAACGTCGGCAAGACGTTCAGTGCTATCTGGGATATGGTTTGCATAAAAATATGACATAAAAATATACGTTGCCGACCGACAGCGACGCGATGCACGGCCTGCGTGTTCTTACAGAGGGAAGGGAACTGAAGAGTTCTTCATAAAATGGCAGCTTGTTGTGGTTATTTTTCGCGGTCATTTCGTACTAATGTATTTGAATTTACAGTAATATCCCAAATGGCTACATTGAAGAGTAGCCTATCATATACATATTATATTAAAATGTCTAGAATATATTAAATTGAATATAGAAATCGTGGTCAGCTATTCTAAATAACTTTAAAGTTATTAGCTAGAATCCGTTTGCATACACATTAGGCGTAAAAAAAAAAATTGTTTGTTTCCGGTTTCCGACCGACCCTGTCAATTTATGTGCGACCCAAAATTATTTTATGAGCTTGGGGAAGAAATAATAAAAATTAAATAAATAGGCTACACAAATAAAAAACTCTGAGGCGAACTATTAATTTACGTTTTTGTACAGCTCCGTCTTTTTATAGCACGCGATGTAAGATGCATCTTGTCCTAAGATGCATCTTGTCATCTATTAACAAACGAGGCAGATATCGTTCGTCAAACTGAACTATAATACATATTATACAAGTCTTTTTTTGTAATTTAGGATATTTTTATTCATATTCGCACACATACAAATACATGCATTCATAGGCATGCACACACCACATACTAATACCTCCATCCGCCTAGTTTTATTAAAAAATCATCCTATCATGATCCAATCATGATCCCAATCCCATCTTCTGCTGTCTAGCACTTCTTTCGCCATGTATTTGTTCGTTTCTTTCATTATTTTATGCAATCCAAAACACTCTAACCTGCCGCGGTTCGTATCTCTAGAGCCCGTCTAACTTGTCCGCTTTTCCGGGACAAATGGAAAGTAAAAAGAGAATTTTACTCGCCCCAACGGACAAGTAGCCTGATTAGAACATCAATAACAAACAAAAAAAAAACTAGGGAATCACTAAACCGAGAGAATGATTCTTATTTTATTACATTTATTGCAAGTTGCGATCGATTGTGGATAATAAATGTAGCAGGCCTACTGTATTACTGATGGTAAGGTTGCGCTGTTGACGCTCGCGCAGAGAAATCTACACACATGAGCGGAGCACACACACACACACACAGTTAACAACATATTCTGCCTATAAAAAATCTAAATGTGGAGTTTTTATATTTTAACATATGTTAAGCACTAAGCAGCCTCAATTATTTTTCCTGAATACCACAGGGTTGCCAACTCTCACGCATCTGGCGTGACACTCACGCATTCAGCCTCAATCTCACGGTCTCACGCTCAACATAGAAATCTCACGCTAAATTAAACATTCTTCTGGGCTGTATTTTTTTTTTTTTTTTTGTATTACTATAAGCAAGTTCAGGCTCCTAACTACTGATTGGACGCAGAGAAAAATCGCGGAAAAAGATGACACTGACACCGACAGACTACAGAGAAGTTTACTCCTGATATGGAGCGTTTTGGCGCTTTTAAATGTGACGGAACGCAGTAGCGCGTCAGTTCAAACGGCACGTGATACAGTTGCCTAGGCTACAACACCCACAGGGCACGAGCAAAATACTGTATCTGGTAATCTCCCGCTTTATATTAACAAACTGTCAACACGGGCTTTTGCGATGCACAGAGAGACGCTGCGCTGCCTATGACCTTGAACGTGAGTTGAGAGCGTACATTTGCACTACGTGCCTGTCTTTTTAGCAAAAAATATATTTTTCACTAAATATCTACAGTGGCGTAGGGCGAGGGCGTGAAGTGCTGATAGCAAACTTTGACGCGTTCGACCCGAGTTCGAATCCGGCTTTTGCCTTACTCTCTCTTCTCATCTGGTGTTTTCAAGGGTCAAGGGTTTATTTCTTACAAGTGAAGAAATTAGGACAAAACTATTGTAATTTTCCTATACAATAGTGTAAGTAAAATATACTTTTGAAATATTCATTTTCATTTACAGCAGCCTACATTTATAGACTAGGTAATAGGAATAATTATATAAATCATTATTACATTATTATAATAATCGTTTGGCATCCTAAAAGAGACTGAGACTTTATATCATAAAGTCTTTATATCATAGACTTTATATCATAACTAAAAAGATGTTTGATCCCTCTTTAATGTCCAGGTACAAGTCGAGGCTTTTGCTTTGTTGAATGTCACAGTTCATGATTTGAAGCCAGTTAAAACTCTTAATTTTGAGCTCTCAAAGAGCACCAGATTGATGCATTTAACCTTAAAATGTACAAAAATTTTCTTCCGGGGGAGCATGCCCCCGAACCCCCCTAGAAGGACAGAGGTCTCAATATAGTTACTAAATCATATGGGAAAGAACAATAATTTATGAACTTTACTCCCAAAACTGTTTTTTCAGCAGTTTTTAAAACATAATGCCAATTTAAAATTGGACAAACTATACATTGTGCCCTACAAGATCTTGTGATCCCCCCCCCCCCCCCCCCCCCCAAAAAAAAAAAATCTCACTCCAAGCAAAACTCAAAAGTTGGCAACCCTGATACCATCATGATTGAAAAAGTGACATTGATTTCCTACAACAGTTCAATAAACAGTTAAGATTAAGTCACTTACTGTTTATAAGCAATATTGGGTGTTTTTGTTCCATTTCAGCAGCGAAAATAGTTCCAAAGAAAAGTCACAGCAGAACCACGACGCATCTCACAGGAACTCATCCTGTTTTCATTACTGAATGATTCAGCATTTTGAACGAATCGGTTGAGTCAAGGATTCAATGACCCATTCATAAACATCAACATCCGTCTCATTCTTGAATGAATCAACCGTTTGAACGAATCGTTTGAATTAATGAATCAATAACTCACTCATTTATACGGCCGCCTGCCGCCACCTATTGGCAGTTTAGTGTTATGTTTATAAGTAGCCTAGTATAATTCTTTCCAATATTTCTTATTTGCACATTTAAATCAATTTCATAACATTATTTTATGAAATTGTATTTTTTCAGTGTAAATGATTTAATTTCATCACCCCTACCTAGGGTAACAGTATGCTTCATCTTTCATTTTAAATTCCTAAATTTGATCAATAAATTCAATTATTTAGAATAATAAGACACTATAGGGCATTTAATAATATTGGTGGAGGGGATGCCCTTAAAGGTGCAGATATTACAATTTGCCTTTTAAAATATCAAAGCTGATTGAACACTGATGAGAATATTGCTTCAGAATAAAAAATAAATAAATTTTAAAAATCCTTTAATCCTTTTTTTACTCGGACAAGTGATTGACAGATTTACTTACTTGTCCGGAGGACAAGCACGTGAAAAGGCTAAGGGGATAGTTCACTTTGAAATTAATTTTTGATATGTTTTAGCTTAACTCAAGATGTAGGTGTCTTTGTTTCCACAGTAGTTTCAATTTTGATATTTTTAGGTTTGACTATCCCTTTAATGTCGAGCCCTGAATAATTTCCTACCCATCCCTTGCTGCCACTGAAAAAAAAAAAAAAAAAAAAAAAAAAAAAATCCCTACCGACCCATGACCTCAACTGACAACCAACCGGAACCAAACTTTTTTTTTTTTTTAGGCCTTATAAGAATTATTACTTACCAGATGAAGAAGTTGCAGGTCGGCAGAAAAGACAGCAGCACCACTGACACGACAGAGAAGCTCTTCCAAAGTCAAATATGCTCTCATGCACACCCCACTGACATAAATTATGTCATAAATTATGACTGTTAATGGTCAACCAGTGCTACATTTTTATTTTAAATGTAAGAATAACATTAGTAGGCTAGCAATTTTACCCGTGGAACTGTGTGTGGTGTTTTTCGCGGTCAATTGCACTGCTGTATTTAGATTAACAGTAACTGATAATTTCCCAGAATGCATTGCAATTCTACAGTAACATACTGTCAGCTGTGTGCACAGTACATAACTGTTGAAAAAACAATTTAATACTGTGAAAACAACTAAATCTACTGTAACTTACTGTACATAGATTATACAGTAAGAAACTGTTGAGAAAAACAGTATAATCCTGTGAAAACAACAGAAATCATTTACAGTGTATGGTTCAGTTTGGGGGTTTGAAAGGGTGGTGTTGAAACGGTTAACTTAGAATTGGTACCAATAATAAAACCAGTTTTGGCCCAGTTCAGGGCTAGTTAAGGGTGATTAACTGGCTGAGATTCGGGCCAGTTATGGCCCATGTGTGACCCTTGTATTTAATCCAGTTCTGGGCCACTTCAGCGCCGTCATTCTTTGCGGTACTTGGGCCGAGGATTGGGTTCACATGGTTTGGGTAAGATTAGGCTGGGTTATGGCTCAGTTTTGGGGTTTCTGGTTAAAGGGTGGTGTCGATATGGTTAACGTATGGCTGAGAATTGGTACCAATAATAAAACCTGTTTTGGCCCAATTCAGGGCCAGTTAAGGGTGATTAACTGGCTGAGATTCGGGCCAGTTATGGCCCATGTGTGACCCTTGTATTTAATCCAGTTCTGGGCCACTTCAGCGCCGTCATTCTTTGCGGTACTTGGGCCGAGGATTGGGTTCACATGGTTTGGGAAAGATTAGGCTGGGTTATGGCTCAGTTTTGGGGTTTCTGGTTAAAGGGTGGTGTCGATATGGTTAACGTATGGCTGAGAATTGGTACCAATAATAAAACCTGTTTTGGCCCAATTCAGGGCCAGTTAAGGGTGATTAACTGGCTGAGATTCGGGCCAGTTATGGCCCATGTGTGACCCTTGTCTTTAATCCAGTTCTGGGCCACCTCAGCGCCGTCATTCTTTGCGGTACTTGGGCCGAGGATTGGGTTCATATGGTTTGGGTAAGATTAGGCTGGGTTATGGCTCAGTTTTGGGGTTTCTGGTTAAAGAGTGGTGTCGATATGGTTAACGTATGGCTGAGAATTGGTACAAATAATAAAACCTGTTTTGGCCCAGTTCAGGGCCAGTTAAGGGTGATTAACTGGCTGAGATTCGGGCCAGTTATGGCCCATGTGTGACCCTTGTCTATAATCCAGTTCTGGGCCACTTCAGTACCGTCATTCTTTGCGGTATTTGGGCCGAGGGAAAAGTGATTGTGTGGGCCGGAGCTGGGCCAGAAAAATGTTGCTATGTGGGTAGTAGCTGTGAAGTTGCAGAGGGACTTTGCTGACAGTTATCCGAATTCTCACAGACTGCAGTCTGATAACCTTCAGCTGATAACGCTAATGTGAATGAGACATCCATTATGAAAAACAACTAAAGGAATCTTGTAGTATTTGAGGACAAAATATTATAGTAACGTTAATCCTATATGAATACTATAGTATTTTGGGACATAGCCTAGAAGTATAGAGGTATTTAAAGAACATCACAGAAGTATTATACACTACTATAGAATACTATTCATGGATTTCATGTGACGTCACACAGTGGCGCGGCCGCCATTTGTAGGACCGAATCGTGATTGCTAACGTGCCGTCTATCTGCAGTGCTGTAAGCTGTGACAACAGCAAATCAATCTGAAATTCATAACTTTGACACTCTAAATTGTAATGTACATATGCATTTTCAGTAAAGATGTTTTGAAATATTGTGAGTGCTAAAAATAAATGAGCTTATCGGACATGGCGGGGGGCGGGTCTTTGCGAACGGTCAATTTTCGTCCAAACGCCCCGTCACGTGGTGTGAATTTAGCCCGTGGGGGAAAACATTGCCTTGGCGCTCATTGAAATACATGGGACAATCATGCCGAAGAGTTGCGGTGTCGTTTTCTGTACCACAAATAAACAAACAAATTATAAATTGAAGTTCTACAGCCTTTCTTACATACATACAGAACCGGATAGGAGGACAAAATGGCAAAATTAATCATATCTTATTAGATTACTGTGTGAGTAGAGGTCCGTGTGATATAGTAGTAGATGTTTAACTCGTATTAGGCAGTGGGCCAGATTTGTCTGACGTTACATCCCTTACGAAAAAGAACTATAGTAATCCTATGGCTATTAGTATTCTATAGTAGTGTATAATACTTCTGTGATGTTCATTTACCTATACTTCTAGGCTATGTCCCAAAATACTATAGTATTCCTATAGGATTAACGTTACTACTATAATATTTTGTCCTAAATACTACAAGATTCCTTTAGTTGTTTTTCATAAGGGATGTTATTAGCGTTATCAGCTGAAGGTTATCAGACAGTCTGTGAGAATTCGGATAACTGTCAGCAAAGTCCCTCTGCAACTTCGTAGCGACTACTAATGATCACCGTTTTACAAAAGGATTAATAGTTTGGAGTGAAGCATACGTACAATTGGTAAGTGACATGGTTTTATGGACTTATAGTAAAAATACGCAAGTTGATTGAGTTACAGGCTTGTGTTGCCGGTAGCTTCCGCGATGTCTACCTGAAGATTCAACCAGATTA
>NW_024121723.1:0-16083 GCF_016745375.1 Pimephales promelas
CTGTTTAACGTGAACTCCCCCACTACATCCGGTCCCCGCATACATATAAGTACTTTTTCTTCGTCCTAGCATTTGTCCCGCGCAGGTGCAGGGTCCGCTTTTTGGCAGGCTGCTCTCCATTTATTTCGGTCCGCAGTGTCCTCCGGGGCGACTTGCACGTCCTTCATATCTTGCTTGATCCGGTCCATCCATCTCATCTTTGGGCAGCCACATGGCCGGTTATTGGATGGGTCAAGGTGCATAGCTGTCTTTGCCACTGAGTTCTCATGGCTGCGTGTTACATGGCCATACAAACGGAGACGGGCCTCAAGCATCTTCTCCGTAATTGGCGCTATTCCTATCCGCTTCCTGACGTCGATGTTCATGATGTGATCCGAGTGACTAGCGGAGCATATGCATTTCCATGGCATGTAGACGCTGGCCATGTTTGGCAGTCGCTGGACAACATTCGGTTCCATACAGGGCGTACAATGGTCTTAAAGATTTTGGACTTTAGGCGGATGGGTATTCGGCAATCGCATAGGACTCCCGTGACTAGGCGCCACTTTAACCAGGCGGCACTCACACGTGCGCGGACATCTGGAAGGGTGTCACTGTTCGATGTGAGTATTGATCTGAGGTACTTGAAGTGTTGAACTTTATTTAGATCCGTTCCGTCGATGCCAATAGTACCCTCAATCTGAGGGCCACTCTCCAGGTACTCCGTCTTGGCGAGGTTGAGTCGCAAGCCATTTGCATCCAGGCGATCTTTCCACTGCTGTCCTTGGTCTTGAAGGTCTTGCCGCTCCCTGTCAGCAAGGAACACATCATCAGCATAGAGTAAGGACCATGGATGGGGCGTCTGGAGGTCCCGTGTCACTGTGCCCATGCATGTGATGAAAAGCAAGGGCGAAAGGGCTGATCCTTGGTGGACTCCTACGTTGATGTTGAAAGGAGATGATATCCCAGCTGTGGATCGGACCACGCTCCTGACATCTTGGTATAAAAGTTGCACCCAGCTGATGTAGGTTTTGGGTACATGGTGACGTCGGAGAGAGGCCCAGATGAGATCATGGGGAACGCAGTCAAAAGCTTTCTCTAGATTCGGGAAGACCATGTGGACTAGCTTGTTCTTTTCTCGGTGTTTCTCCATCAGGAGGCGGGCAGCGTGGATGGCGTCTGTGGTCCCACATCCTTTGACGAAGCCACATCGATTTGGACTGATTTTAATACTGCTGCGAAGGCGGCTGTCCAGGATGCGTTCAAAAAGTGGGATAGGAGTTAAATTGGCCGATCGTTCTTGCATTCAGCAATGTCCCCCTTGCCCTTCCAGATCGGCACCGTGGAGGGTCCAAATGTGCGGGACTTTGCCTTCAATAAGGATTTTGTTGAATAAGGTGGAAAGGACCTCGGCTCCTCTGTGCCCCATCAACTTCCAGGCTTCAGCAGGGATGTCGTCTGGGCCGGTGGCCCAAACTGATTGGTCGAAATTGATGTCTAATGCTTGGAGGGCCATCGCAAACTGCTGCTTTTGTTCGTTCAATTTCCACCACTTGACCCACTCAGGCCCAGTGATTCTCGGTCTAGGTTGCCGCTGCAAATTAAGTTCGTTCATTCATTCATTCATTCATTCATTCATTCATTCATTCATAATCAATACAAAAATAAAGTAAAATTGCAAATGCATTCGGTATAAATTCAGGCATACAGAATAAATAACACATAGAATACAATACAGTTACAAGTTACAGGAAAGTAGATTAATAATCAGCATTGAGAAAGTGTCTTTTAAGCTTTGATTTGAAGGTGGTAAGTGACGACTCTGTTCTAATTGATAATGGCAGGGAATTCCATAATTTGGGGCCTGCTATTTCAAATGCTCGGTCACCTCGATGTTTCAGTCTCAATCGACGTACAGAGAGCAATCCAAGGTTACTAGATCTAAGTGACCTGGATGGGTTGTGGTAGTGTACTAGGTCCAATAGGTACCACGGTGCTAGGCCCTGTAATGATTTGAAAATAATAATTAAAATGTTAAACTCTATTTTCTTTCTGACTGGTAACCAATTTTGAGAGGTTAGGATCGGCGTAATGTGATCGAACTTTTGCCTACCAGTCAGCAGCCTGGCAGCAGCATTTTGTGCTAATTGAAGGCGCCTAATTGATGATTGGTTAGCTCCAAAATAGAGTGAATTACAATATTCTAGTCGTGAGGTGACAAACACATGAATGACTATTTTGAAATTCTTAGAAGAGAGGAAAAAAATTTACTTTTGCAAGACGTCATAAGTGAAAGAAACAAGATTTAACCACAGAGTTAATGTGTTGATCAAACATAAAGCCTGAATCGAACAGGAAACCTAGATTTTTTGCTGATGAAGTAACATGAGGATTTAACTCATCAAGATCTAAAGTACCAGAGTCGTGGCGATCATTTGGTCCAAACAATTTTACTTCAGTTTTTTTCTCATTAAGAGCTAAAAAAATTTTGTGTAAGCCAAAGCTTCACTTCCTGAAAACAGAAGGACTTCTAAAGAACTTGAGTTGTTTTGCTTAAATGGAAAATACAGTTGGGTGTCATTGGAAATAACAGATAAAGAGAGAATAATATCGGAGCTAGAATGGATCCCTGAGGTACACCGCAGGAAAGATGTGCTGCTGAAGAAGTGCAATTTTCAATACATACAGAAAATGTTCTATTAGATAAAAAAGAATCAAACCAATTTAAAACAGTGCCATGAATGCCTAAATTCTTCAGTCTAATAATGAGGGTTAAGTGATCAACCATATCGAAAGCAGAGCTCAGATCTAAGAGGACCAGAGCAACAGCACTCCCGGTATCCATCATGATATCATCAGCAAAGCGGATTCAGTACTATGCAGTTTCCTAAATCCTGACTGGAAAGTATTATATAATGAATTTGTACTCATGTAGGAATGTAGTTGATTAAAAACGACCTTTTCCAGGATTTTCGAAATAAATGGAAGATTAGAAATAGGTCTAAAGTTACTTAAGTCAGATGTATCAAGATTAGGTTTTTTCAATAGTGGAGTGACTGTGGCATGTTTTAAGCAATCTGGTAGCTCTTTTAAGCAAGTTGGAAGTTGAGGACGAGTGGCCGGTGTTGGGGACCGATATTCTCTGAGGGGATCACCTTGGCATCAAGTGCCAGTTTCAGGTCACCGCGTCGGGTCATCCAGTAGTCGATCTGGGTTCTGTGGCCACCACTGGTGTTGGTGGCCAGGTGGCTTGATCTCTTTTTGAAGAAGGTGTTGACAACGACGAGGTCATGAGCTTCAGCGCAATCCAAGATGTGGGCTCCCTCGTCGTTGCGTGTACCTAGCCCCTGTCCTCCATGGACTTGATCGTATCCTCCACGATCTTTGCCAACATGGCCGTTTAGGTCTCCTCCGACCAGGAGGTAGTCGCCTGTGGTGATTGTTTGTTGGTGAGTGCCGAGGGTTTCCCAAAAGTCATCCTACTCTTGATCGGTACTGCTGACTTGATGGGCGTAGCATGAGATGACTCTGAGGGTGGTTGGGCCGGAAACAATCTTGATAGAGATTAGGCGGTCAGAGATGTTGTCGACTTCGACTATGCTGTCTCGTAGTTGTTGGCAGACGGCCACGCCTACTCCATTTCGGCTCGACGTGACACCATGATAGATGAGTTTGTACCCTTCTCCAATGTCTCTTGCCTTGCTCCCCTTCCACTTGGTCTCTTGGATACACGCGATGTCGATGCGTCTGGCCTTAAGAGTAAAAGCCAATTTACGGCTACGGCCGGTGAGGGTGCGATGTTAAGTGTGGCTAGTCGGATTCGGTGGACTATCTTCTTTGGTCTGCCCCGTCCTTGAGCAGGTAGTACTTGTCCATTTCTCACATCATCCGGGTGTTGATGACGCACATCACCTAGGGGGAACGCCCTAGCTTGATCAGTTTCTTGGTTTGCTGCTGTCATTTGATGCGACCAAAGAGACACAGCCAATGTGTCATGTCGCTGGACCAGAGCCACCGTTTGCCGAGTCCCCGGGGGTACTCGTTTCCAGCCGACGCCACGAGGAGGAGGTGGTTGGCTTTTGACGCCCCCCCCCCCCCCCCCCCCCGCATACATATTAGTACACTCACATCTGAAAGATACAGACCATCAATCTAATACATGACATTCCCTCCAAAGTCGGATTGAGACCTTTAACACTTGACTGTCAGCATTGCTCAACAAAGAACATATTCATCTAACTGATGATTTTCACGTTCTTCGACTTGTTTTATACTCACTTTTAATATCAACCATGAACATGTCAACAACATTGTCTGCGTTTAACCTGCATTCAAAAATTCAGCCAACAACAAATTCAGAAAATTTTTGAGGTAATTTTTTTTTTCTCTTTGGGGCTTGACATTTGGAATGTCTTGGTGACACTCAACCATCAATCCACAAGTCTCTCCGATTCCTCTGACAATGTCTTTTGATCTGAATCTGTGGAACAGTCAGCTTTCCCTTTTCTCGCTCTCTACATATTTCTTCACAAATGTTGTGTTGCGACTGTACTGGGCTCCAGTGGGTGACTCTACAGTTATTTTGTTCCCAGATTTGCTGACCACTGTGTGAGGTGTTGCATTAAAAGGTGTGGTAAACTTGTCCGTCTTGTCCAGCCTGAGCAGAACCCGATCTCCAATAGCTACATTTGAGAAGTCTGCTTTGCGATGTTCATCTGCATACAGTTTATATTTTCCTTTTTTCTCGGCATCATGGTTGTGAACTTCGAGATCTTTGTCTACTGATATGAGTTCAGGTAACTTGCCTCTCATTTTTCTTTTAAACAGAAGTTCAGCGGGGCTTTTGCCTGTGATGCGCGGGTCAATGTATAAACTACCCGCCCGCAACTCGGACCGTAAAAAAAAGTTAAAACAGATAAAAAAATATTGTACCCGACCCGCTTCCTGACCGCATTTTTTAAAAGTAGTAAATGCTCATCGGAGCGTTATTGGGCCATAGACGTGTAACAACACAGCATCGCAAGAAGACGTAGGCCTACACATAACAAAGGCAAAGCCAGCACTTTGGTCATCATCTTTCATTATTTCAGGAAATGTCTCCCACACTTTTACTCTTTCTATTTGTGTATTTGCGGAGCTTCCACTCCCCAGTCTTCACCTTTTCTCTTGCCGCCTCCATCTCTCTGCAGACTGTAATGATCATAGACATGGCCGGTTCGTGAACGAATCGTTCTTTTGAATCGGTTCTTTTTAGTGAATCGGTCGAACCAGTACACTAAATCGAACTGAATCGTTCGAAACAGTTCGCGTCTTGCGTCAGTGCTGCTGATCCACAAGTTACTAAAGTTACTCACTTTCAGACAAGCCTGACAGTCGCCTCCGAATCGAAATAAATCAATATCCTCAATTATATTTTACTCCAGTAACTCCAACAGTTCACTGAACCGAGACATGTTGGTGCCACTGTTCAGAGAAGTGATGAGCACGAGCAGCTGATACTGCGTATACCGAACGCACAGGGACAGCGGTTCTCGAATCACCAGTATAGAACCGAGAACTGTTTAGACTGAGCTTGTGTGTTATTTTCGTGCCAGTTATTCAGCCAATAATGTGTAGGGCTGTATATTTCATCAAAAATTGTGTCTAGTACTATATTAATACAAATGTTTAATTGGCATCTTTTTTCAAACGACCCGACCGACCGAGACCCGAATATCATTAAAAACATTTTTGGATGACCCGTAACCGCGGGTGACGCGGAACTAACTAGTAATTACTCAAGTGTTACTACATGATCTAGTCATGATTTGTGCAAATGTTTGAGTTTTTTGGTGAACTTTAGTCACTTTTAGAAAATGTCTTTAGTAATACTTGAGTAATTACTAGTTAGTTCCAATGATCTTCACTTTATATTGTTATAATTTCTTTCATAAGGGATACATGACACCATTTGAAGGGCACTAAAGTAAACACAGCAGTAAAGTGTGTGTGAAGTAAAGAGTGTAAAGTGTGAAGAGGAAACTGCTTTCCAGACACGACTATTTTACCACGTCACTCAAACACAGAAGCAGGAAACCATTTCAACTCCTCAGTTCAGAGAAACCGAAACTCAAGTATTGTTGAGCCGTTGTGTGTTTGTGTGTCTGTATTCGTGCAGTAAAATGGCAGAAGCCAAAATTTCTCAGGATGAGTTCATGTGTTCAGTGTGTCTGGATCTCCTGAAGGATCCAGTAACTATCAACTGTGGACACAGTTACTGTAAGATCTGTATTACAGACTGCTGGGATCAGGAGGATGAGAAGAGCGTCTACAGCTGCCCTCAGTGCAGACAGACCTTCAGTCCAAGACCTGCTTTAGCTAAAAACACCATTCTGGCTGAACTGGTGGAGAAACTGAAGAAGACTAAACTTCCTGCTGACTGTTACGCTGGAGCTGGAGACGTGGAGTGTGACGTCTGTACTGGAAGAAAACACAAAGCCGTCAAGTCCTGTCTGGTGTGTCAGGAGTCTTACGGTCAAACTCATTTTGACCGTCATGAGGAACTTTTCTCTCGTAAACCACACAAAGTGATTGATGCCACTGGACGACTGCAGGACATGATCTGCCGTAAACATGATAAAGAGCTAGAAATGTTCTGTATCACTGATCAACAGTGCATCTGTGTGTGGTGTAAAGAGAGTGAACATAAAAACCACAACACTGTATCAACTGCAGCACAGAGGACAGAGAAACAGGTATGAACTGAGAGAGATTGATCACGCAGAAATGAAAGTGTCTTGATTTACTCTCATTTACTCATGTTGTCCCAAACCGGTTTCACTCACTTTCTTCTGTAGATTGTAAGATGATATTTTGAAGAATGTCTAAATATCTATTTTGCTCTATACATTCAAAGTCAATGGGGAACAAAAGTTTCAAGCTCCAAAACGGAAAAAAGCATATAAGTAATCTAAAAAACAAAACAAAAAAACAACAAACAAAAAAAAACTAGTGGGTAAAAAAGATATGTGATTAATTGCATTTACATGCACTTACAGTATAGTGTTCTTCAAATTAAAAGTATATTTAAAAAAAAATGAAACTGATATGGAGATAATATAATATTAATGAAATGAAAGGCCACTTAAGTAAGGAAAGTACATTTTCATGACTTTCACTTTATAAATACACTTTGTAATGTCGAATTAAAAAAATACTTTAAAATACATTTTAACAATATTTACGTGACTCGTTTGTCGTGCTTTAAAGAAACGCACTTATTTTGATGTGTTGACTAATATGTAAAGTACTTGATTATAATCACAACTGTTATTCACCATATTAAAGTTAATATATTTTTTATATGTACAACTTCATTATGTAAGGGTTAATGCCCTCCGAGGTGTCCATTGTCAGGTTTTAATGGACGACGGCGAGGCGTGAACCGGCCGACGCGGAGCGGAGGACGGTTGCCTCCGCCGAAGTCCATTAAAACCTGACAATGGACACCTCGGAGGGCATTAACCCGCTTATACCATGGTCACTTGCCAAATAAAACATTTTTAAAACATTAGTTTATATTTTAATTAGGCTAAATCTAGTTTTTTTCAAATAATAACTTGCCTGATTTATTTAGTAACTTGAGATATAGTCCGCTCAGCTTAGAACCCTTCAGGTTCAAAACAGCATTTTTTTTTTCAAGAAACACAAAGGTAACGTTAGGCATAGTTATTTTTTTTTACACATAAAACACTATGTGTTACACTAGTCGCTGTAGATCGACTCTCCGATGCTGGACTGGAGATCCGTCAAATAATGTCGGTGGCATCGATGCGAGAGCAGTCTGCGGGCCTACTGGGCTCCGTCAGTCCGTGAGAGACTGATGAAATAACGAAGTCGCTTATTGATGTATTAGTAGGCTATGCAATATCTAACTTGTAAAGCTTTTGTTCATATTACGATGGAAGGAGACTCTGGGTGCACGCTGAATTCGTTTTATCATGAGGATTTATTAACTCAAAATCACACAGGCAAAGTGCTCACTCTTATCTCGCTGGATGCATACTGAACTCTGAACTCTCCAGAGCTATATCATATTACTGACGTGTGACATGGCCAATAAGAACACAGGATATTATGTCTATGGCATATGATTGGTTCTTAGCAGAATGTAAGAATATTACATAACTAACGTTAGATGTTTGTTTTGATAGAGCAAATTGTTAACGGATACTTTGACTGCCTGTTGCTATGGTTACTCACAGCTGTTGTGGGCAGCGCATTTATCCACAAGTTTCCGAGGGGCGCTCCTGTAAAAAATAAAGTGGGTGAAACTTCCGGCGAGGCGGCGGAAGTAGCATTCCAATGGTATTTTGTGTGTTAGTTAGCGAAGAGGCTAGCTGTTTTTCGAAGAGTTATTTTACTATTTAAAGACGCAAATCTTTATGAGAGATGTCGTTACGGAGCTCAGGGACAACATGTGCTGTTCGCGGTTGTATGTATAACCGGACTAAACTAATTTAGTGGCTTAAACGGGATTGTTTTGAACATAAGCTGAAAACGAAATCAGAGTGATTCTGCCAACGACTGAAGTTTCCATCAACCTCCCAAAAGACGACGAATCTTCCTGTGTACATTTGTTTAAATTCTTAATATTCTATAAACTCTATCAGCATGTGATTGGCTGTTCGCTACTGATGTTACACCTAAACTCAGGATCAAAGCCGGTGTTGACAGAATACCAAATGTGCCAGTTAATGTATTCAAGCAGCACATTCATTAAAAATTTTGAACGAACTCCAAAGCACAATGACTAAGTGTGTATTTTTTTATTTTAATTGTTTGTCAGCTCGCACAACTGTCTTGTCACCATGCCTTGATGAGTATTGATTATTAATAATGTTATTATAATACTCCCAATCAACTACTGCGGAGGGTAAAGGTACTGTTATTTCACCCTTTTGAATTTCATTGAGGTTGTGTTCCCACATCGTTAGCTAGTTTGGATCGCTATAACTTGAATGACTGTCAACTGTTGAATGAACCAGTGTCAAGTATGTCAAATCGCGCTTTGTTTACTTCCAACCGGAAGTCGCGCCCACTTTTGACGCAAGGCCTCATGGGGCGTAGGAAACTTGTGGATTGATTCATTTCGAATGGTAAACAGGCAGTTTCACCAGAACTACTTTACTAGGTGTCCTCTATCACTTTTTAACGGACACCCTGCAGCCAATCAGAATCGAGTATATACCATGGTCTGGGTGAATACTCGATTCTGATTGGCTGCAGGGTGTCCGTTAAAAAGTGATAGATATTGCATAGCCTACTAATACATCAATAAGCGACTTCGTTATTTCATCAGTCTCTCACGGACTGACGGAGCCCAGTAGGCCCGCAGACTGCTCTCGCATCGATGCCACCGACATTATTTGACGGATCTCCAGTCCAGCATCGGAGAGTCGATCTACAGCGACTAGTGTAACACATAGTGTTTTATGTGTAAAAAAAAATAAATAACTATGCCTAACGTTACCTTTGTGTTTCTTGAAAAAAAAAATGCTGTTTTGAACCTGAAGGGTTCTAAGCTGAGCGGACTATATCTCAAGTTACTAAATAAATCAGGCAAGTTATTATTTGAAAAAAAAACTAGATTTAGCCTAATTAAAATATAAACTAATGTTTTAAAAATGTTTTATTTGGCAAGTGACCATGGTATAAGCGGGTTAATGCCCTCCGAGGTGTCCATTGTCAGGTTTTAATGGACTTCGACGGAGGCAACCGTCCTCCGCTGCACGTCGGCCGGTTCACGCCTCGCCGTCGTCCATTAAAACCTGACAATGGACACCTCGTCGGGCATTAACCCTTACATATTTTAGTTTTTCATTTTGCTTGTCTGTACATGACAGTACACTTTAAATATATTTTAAAAACAATAGAAGCAATTATGAAATTACATATGAAGAAGTACTTAATAATTCCCTGTTAAGTTCAGTTCAAACTTAAGTATATTCTTTTAAAGTATATTATTTACATGCACTTTTTAAAGGAATGCTACTTTTAAAAGTACTTATTTTTTAAAGGACCAATTTTGATTCACATATCAAATCAAATCATTGGTCAACTCATGTACGCAGAGCCCAAATCAAAGATGATGACGTCAATAACATCAAACTTCACTGATCTGTGGTTTGAACTACAGTGGAAACTTGCCATGCTAGATCTTCAACCCTTATTGTGTGATAGTAGTTTTATTAGTTTTATTAGTGTGACAGTAGATCTTTAACCCTTATTGTGTGACAGTAGTTTTATGTGTCATTTGCTGTCATTGGTTTGTCCTCCAGAAACAGCTGAAGGAGACGCAGATGAAGATCCGTCAGAGAATCCAGCAGAGACAGAAAGATCTTCATCAGCTGAGAGAGGATGTGGAGTCTCATAAGGTGAGTCTGGAGAAGAAGAGAAGTGTGAGACGTCTCAGTTTGGACTCACTGAACTCACTGTGTGATTGTGATGTGTGTGTAACAGCGCTCTGCACACACAGCAGTGGAGGACAGTGAGAAGATCTTCACTGAGATCATCCGCTCCATTGAGAGAAGCCGCTCTGAGGCGACACAGCGGATCAGAGATCAGGAAAAGACTGCAGTGAGTCGAGCTGAAGGACGACTGGAGCGACTGGAGCAGGAGATCAATGATCTGAGGAGGAGAGACGCTGAGCTGGAGCAGCTTTCACACACACAAGATCACATCCAGTTCCTGCAGGTAACAGAGATCTAGGAGAACAGGATCATAGTGGACTTGAGCAAGAGACTCACAGAGAAACATTTGATGAGAGCAGAATGAGACCAACTTAAGCAGAGCAACAAAACACTCTAAAGTTCAGATATTTGCATTTAATATAAAAATGAAACTATTCCACATTCATTTAACTGCAAATAACATGCAATTAAGTTTCTTAAAACATTACATCCAATCTGCACTTATATATTTTAAAGTATGTTATTTCTGTTATAAGTACGGTATTCTTTTTAAAAGTTCACTTTCTTTTTCTCAAGGAGTGTAAGTGACAGATACTGGAGTTTGTGAAATGAATGTTATAATGAATAAGAGAAGAAAGTTTCTGATTGTGTGAAAGTGCTGGACTGAAGCGAGTCACTGAAGAGAAGTCAAGTCTACAAGAGCCGCACAGATCTGATATAGTGCAGGTTATTGTCTGGAGATGATGAGTTTTGATTTGTGTTTTCTGTAGAGTTTCCAGTCTCTCTCAGCTCCTCCTGAATCTACAGACGAACCCGACGTTCCCTTCGGTTCTCTCTCCTCTTTTGATGGCGTGAGAGAATCTGTCCGTCAGCTGAGAGACAAACTGGAGGATTTCTGCAAAGAGGAGATCAAGAAGATCTCAGACGGAGGTAAAGTCCTGCGCCTCCTTTATACACACGTGTGAGAAAGAGCCCAAATCTGAACCTACAATAATTTCTGAAATGTTCTTGTGATTTATAAAACATCCATAAAATGTATGGTCGTACTGTAGGATGAAGTCCATTGGGATTTAGGATTGAATCCGATACGAGTGTTTTATATATGAGGCGTCTGGAGATAAATCTGTTCTCAGAAATGAGTCCTACATCATCTAATATCAGATTAGAAACGTCTTAGAAATGAATGTATTTGATCTGTCATTTCTCTTCACACTGTTCATGTCTGTTTATTTCCACAGTCACTTTCACCAACATGAATCCCAAGACCAGGAACGACTTCCTACAATGTGAGTCACTAGAAAACAAGCAGAAAAACTCACTGAGTGTGTTCATGTTCTTCCTGTAGAAGGAGAAATAAATCATGATAGAAGAGTTTTATAATTGATCATGTAAATGAGGATTTGCTCAGGATATCTGATCATCTGTACTGAGACACTGATGATACATTGAACATTGAGTCATGAAGAGTTCAGAGACATTAAAAGATCAGACAGATTCATAATTCCTGTTTCTGATGTGTTTTCTCTCCATCAGATTCCCATCAGCTCACTCTGGATCTGAACACAGTGAATAAACACCTCCGTCTGTCTGAGAGGAACAGAGTTATTACTAACACTCGCACAGAGCAGCCGTATCCTGATCATCCAGATAGATTTCATGTGTATCATCAGGTGTTGTGTAGAGAGAGTGTGTGTGGACGCTGTTACTGGGAGATTGAGTGGAGTGGAGATAATGTGTGTATGTCAGTGTCATATAAGAGCATCAGCAGGAAGGGACGGGGTTATGAGTGTTGGTTTGGATGTAATGATCAGTCCTGGAGTTTGTCCTGCTCTTCCTCCAGTTACACATTTAGACACAATAACATACGCACTCCTCTCCCTGTAAAGCCCATCGGCAGAAGAATAGGAGTGTGTGTGGATCACAGTGCAGGAACTCTGTCCTTCTACAGCGTCTCTGACACAATGAGCCTCATCCACACAGTCCAGACCACATTCACTCAGCCGCTCTATCCTGGGTTTAGGGTTTATCCTGGATCAGTGAAACTGTGTTGATGTTTCAGAATAGACTGTAGAGAGATTTTACCCATAATACTTTGAGCTATATGACAAATCAGTAACAGTGAGATATTACAGAGACTCTTATTTTAATTTTAATGAATAAAGCTGAACTTCTGCTACTGAAATAACACATCATAATAAATGTGTGTATTACAGTTTTTTCAATTGCTATCAAGCATCGGTCGATACTGAAGACCCAGAAGTCTCTGACAAACTCAATCATTTTTCACTTCTTTCACACAGAATGCATTCAATGACCACATTTCCCAAAATCCATAAACACTTTTATCATTCATACTTCATCATCGGCAAAACAATATATTCACAGCAGATTTCTCCAATGCAAACACAAGCTTTCAAAACTGATAAAAGCTTATTGAAATCAGAATAATGGCAAACTCTGTGCATTTCTGCAGGGATTATACTGAAATATAAAATATAGCAGAATATTTATAATGAAATTAAATGATAATTATTGCAAACACAACCATTACTACTAGTCCTATTTTAGGCTATTTTGTTCTAATGTTAGCAGATTCACTAGATTTTGTTTCCTTTAAGATTTATATCATCCAAGTCGAATATAATACTACTAAAACAACTTGTCTTTTCTATGAAGTAATGATACAAGCTCAGCCTTAGAGACATTTATAATCTGTTGATGTTTTTGATATACAGTACACAAAGTGTCATGAGTTGGTGCTCTGGATATACGGACATTTTGTTATTTATTTTTAAAGTCCCCCTGTGGTGAAAATCAAGCTTTTAATGTTGTCTATATGTTTAATCTGGTGTTTTTACTATAAGACACACCATGTGTAAATTCATAAGTCGACAGCATTGCTGAGTATTTTCTCCTTAAAACTGCAGTGAACCAAAGACAGTCTCAAACACACGGTTTGAAATCTCTGGTGTTTCTGACTTCACAAACGACCTTGTAACCAATTGCAGTTTAACATACAGGTAGATGGTGAAACCTGCTGGGCATTTCTGCCTGTCGCACCTCCACCGGTGCCTAAGAGATTAAGGTTTACCGAAGGTGTACATGTTGGGGAACACTACAGAGGGCACTTATGGGTCATCAGCTGGGGACCACCAGTCACGGATGTTTTGCTCCTTTAACCCCAGTACATCTCAGTACATCTCATGGTGGCGGAGCGATGGCAGCGATTTCTCCCTGCCACCCCCTGCTGATGCCCTAGATAGAGACTGGACCCCAACTCTTTGCCTTCCTTCTCAGCCACAGCCAGAAACTGCCTCTTTCAGCCTCTTCTGACAGCTCTTTCATGGCTTTCCGGTGCCTTGTTGTTGCACCCATGTCGCAGAGCAGGTTGAGGAGCCCACAAACCCCCGGCACCCCACCTCCACAGGGTATGTGACTACCCTCCAACCAGCCTCCCTGCACTCTGCAGCCAGTTCAGAATATTTTGCCTGCTTCCGCTCATGGGCAGCTTCAAGTTCTCCTTCCCATGGGACTGTGAGCTTCACCATCAGGACCACCTTGCAAGCAGCAGACCACATCACCAGATCTGGACGCAACAACGTTTCCACTATCTCCCTGGGAAACTGGAGCTGCTTCCCTAGGTCGACTGCTAGTGTCCACCCCTTGCCTGGTGTAAGGAGACTTGTGTCCTTCCAGCAGTGGGTGTTACCCCTCTCCCCAGCCCTCGCGAACTGGATGGAATGTGCGGTTAGGGCCGGGGGCCTGCTATTCGCTTCCTGCCTGCATGTTTCCACTACCTCAGCGAGCTTCTTCAGCACCAGGTCATGCCTCCACCTGTAGCGCCCTTGTGCCAACGCTGTCTTGCAGCCAGACATGATGTGTTGGAAGCTCGCATTAGCAGTGTTACACAGGAGGCAAGATTCCCTTATTGCCAAACCACAATGTAAAAAATGATTTTTGGTTAAGTAAATACTAGTGAAAAAAACCCAATGTAATTTACTTGAAAAAGTTAGTTCAGGCAAGAATTTAAAAAAACTAAGTAAATTCCATATCAGTACTTATTTCAAGCGAGTATAAATGAAAGTGTAATATCAACTCAATAAAATTAAGTAAAAATTACTCAACTTTTCTGATACTGGGGTTCCCATCATGCACTGGACCTTGAATAATTAATGAGGTTCATTTTTCACTGGTTTCCAGCTGTATTTACACTGTTTTATCATTGATTGATTGTTTTATCATGCCATTTTGTGACATTTCGAGTAAATTTTTTGCTTAAAACGACACATTCAAACACAAAAACGATCCATCAAATGTTACCGCCATTGTGTATTGTCTACCAAGTATTGAGGTGTTTGCATTCACATAAGGCTGCATTCACATCTGACATGATGTATATATAAATAACTTAGATGATCTAAGTAAAGAACATACTATAAATGACTAATAAAATTCAAGATAATTGTTTTAGTGAAATGTAATACAAAGGCAAAGGAAATCAGTATTAATCAACCTTTTACAAGCCGAGTTAAAATTACTTATTTTTTGTAAAGTTTACTTAATTCCACATTCCAAGTAAATTTAACTTAAAGATTTCTAATTAAAGCTACTGATGAAATATGTTTAGGTTTTTACTTGGCAAATCTTTGTAAATTTACTAGCATTTTCTGAGTGAGATCGTTTAGCAAGGTTTTTTCAAGTAAATCCTACTCCAAATTTTTTACAGTGCATCAGTGGGTCAAGGTAATGTGTCATATGCTGCTCTGACAAGACAACTTAGCCTGGCCTGAGGAATCTTCCATATGTCAGACCAAGCCAGCTCGCTGTCTAGAATGCCTTCCCACGACAGCCAGCCTCCCTGTTGGCCCTGAGACACTGCTTTGATGGTAAGCCTCTCGTATTAAGCTCTCGTCACCTCTGCTGCCACCATGGCCTTCCTCTCTTCTTTGGATGCATTCGAACAGAAGAGGGGGGCCCGTCCCCAACCGACGCCTGCCCGGCCGTCCTGTACTCTGCCAACCACCTCCCTGTGTTGCAGCCTACTTATTGCCAGGTCAACTTCCTCCTTGGCCCTCCATTTTCTCCCGGTTAAAACCTGGGCATCCGCAGCTCTCATCAGATGGTCAGTGGACTCGTTAGCTCCATGATCAACCGCACCTTCTCCTGCTTATATCCCCGCTGATGGAACGCAGGGCAGCTGGACCTTGGTCTTGCCAAAGAGACCTACATCAGAAAGGAATCTTGGTAGCCCGAGCATTTCCTGATGTACGAGTTTGCCAAGCTATCCAACTTGCTCACTGTGGAGAGGAACTTCACTCATCTTGAGTGGCCACATATCCTTTGGTACAGCGTGAAAGCTGTATTTGCCTGGGAGCTGACTGAAGTTGATCCTGGCGAGGCCATCTGCCAGCTGCAGGAAACATACCCCGGGGAACCCAGAGAGTCAATCTACCAGCATCACTGAACTGCTGACTGAAATGCCTTTCCAGCTCCTCCTTTGTTGTCTCCAACTTCCCACTCCTCCGATCCTTCAGCAGCTGCCTTGCATGTTTGAAGGGATTCTTATAGAAATCACTCTTTCCTCCTTTCGTTTCCTGCGCGACGAATACGCTCAGCCCTTCGCCAGCCAGGCTTTCCTTCATGTCCTTCCACA
>NW_024121724.1:0-16018 GCF_016745375.1 Pimephales promelas
GCACCCTGATCTCCGACAGCCGAACGGTTTTACAGATGTTATAGTGGCAGAAGCACATGAGGGCGAAGGGAAGCAGGTAACACGCTACTATTAAAGCGATACTGTAGGTGGTGCCCATCCTAGAGGTGCCCGAGTGGAACACGTACATGCAATGGTAAAAGCCCTGTTTGTGCACCACCAAGCGCCCGGAGGTCTCCATAATCAGGTACCAAGGAAACGAGAAGAGCACAGCGGAGAACCAAACGGCCGCCAGGAGCTGGATCGCTCTCCTCCGGCCGATTTTAGCTTGCGGCTGCCTGACGATAGCGTAATACCTGTCGAATGAGATGAGAGTCATGGTCAAGGTGGAGATAATGCCGAAACAGGTGTTAAAGAACCCGTTGGCGATGCAGAAAGGCTCTCCAAACATCCAGCTGCCATCCTTGCTGAAGAGCATCAAGAAGGAGAAGGGTAAACAAAGAACGGCTGTGAGAAAATCAGAGAGGGAGAGGGACATGATGAAAGCGTTAGTGACCGTTCTCAACTGCCTGTGTTTGATTATAACCACCACGACCGCTGAATTACCCAGACTGGACAGTAAGAAGATGGCCAGGAGGAGCAGCGCCTGCGCGGCCACCGCGATGCCCTGGAGAACCGAGTTCCCCTCCGAACTCAACACAGGGGGGTTTCGGTTCATCTCGCCCCCGGGTGTATAGTTGCTGTTTACAACGGGTTTGATGCTCACAATCTCTAAAATGAAGTCCGAACCTGACATGTTGTCCGCGGTCGTGTTGCTGATGCTGTGGAGATCCATTGGACACGGTTAGGGCGCATCCACAGGGTGGAAGAGAATTCATCCCTTGTCAGTATCTCCCGTGTCCGTATCACAGTAAAACGAGTAGCCTATGCGTTCCGATGTCACGGATGGTCCCTATGTAGTTCTTTGATGCCCTACACTGTGCTCGGAGTAAATAATGCTACCCCGTACCCTCCCTGTTACAGACTGAGCTGACAGTACTGCCCTCTTACTGTTAATGCGACACGACATCATTCCGCTAGGGGGCGCTAGGAGGCCCAGAGAGCCTATTCACCATTGAAACGCATTCAGATTTTACGACTGTTTGTGTTTCACTGGAAACATGTTTGCTGTAAAGTTTATCATCTTTTTTTAAAGCAATTTAATTGAATATTTATATCGTAAATGGACACGGATATCGGTTGTCTCAATGTCTATAATATACTTTTTTATATACTTAATCGAGTGTGCACCAGCTCTGTGATTGGTCAATTTTGATAAGCGCTGAGAAAAGTAACAGACGCCCGCTGATAAGCATGTTTGCTCCAGTTGTTGGGAGCTAACATGTCAACCTGATTGAATCAAATTCTCAATTGAATAAAAACAATCATTGTTAAGACGAATTAGGGTTAATTTACTTGCATACCAGTCTACGACTAACGTTACTGATTCTGCCTAATAAACAAAAACAGCAGTAGCGTCCTAGAAAGTATACACTTCAATAAATTGTGACACAGTGAAACTTGAATAACCAGCTTTAAAAGGTATTTAATATTTTTTTTCTGCCCCGTTGTGCTTGACGAACGCCAGCCCATTTTTAGGACAGTTTCGATGTTATCGCTGCTCTACATGCTTTATTTCTAAGACCCTACTACAGACGCACCTCCCCGTGACGTTGGTTTGAAGCCGTTGCTATGACAACGGACCAGACTTTTTTCCAGCTGAATTACGCACTTTCTTATGATGATTGGTTTCAGTTGTTGTGCTTTATTCTGTCTGTCTGTCTGTCTGTCTGTCTGTCTGTCTGTCTTCTCTCTCTCTCTCGATGTCCGTGTCTTGCATTTTGGGTGTGTTTTTATAAACAGCCATTGAAGATGGTTGAACCCTTTCAATATTAAAATTCTATTATAAATAAGTGAAAGACACAATCATTCCACTTAAGAAATACTGTTGCAGTGCCAGTGTGTCATGGATTAAATAATGGTGATGCATATAACAGTCAAACTGGCAACGTATTCAGACACCGTCAACATTATTATCACAGTTTATTCACTATAGTTTAGAAAATGGTAAAAAAAAAAAATTTCACTGGTTTTTGCATCCTTCTGTTAGACTATCTCAAATGAATTATGTTGAATAGCTCTAAGCTGTTACTGTAAATCTAAGTACACAATTAAATACGTAATTGCACTCAAAGAAAACATAGTCAGGTCAAAGTATCTGAATAATTTTTGGTCCCTAAGTTTTATACATTTTACTGGTCCACACTGTATGAAGAATCTTTGGGTATATGTCACAGGTTTCTTTCTTTAGCTATCCTCACATACATACATGAACTGTAGTGTCCTCCACCCACTAGCAAAAAACAAAAACAAAAAAAAACCCCAAAAACAAACAAATATTATATCTGTTGTCTGAATCATTTTTGGTTTGACTGTATATAGGCCTATCATGGATCTGAATGAATGTCAAATGCATGTACACACATCTACTCCACACACCTTCTATTCTAGAGTACATCTGACCAGTGAGTGGCGCTGTCGAACAATTCACCTTTAGCAACACGTCCCACATTCACTCGAAGAAGAAGAGTGTGTTTATTCTTCCGGTTTCTGTTGCGTCGTTCAGATCGTTGCGGTTTAAAATCACTATCCAACAAACTGGGCCTATCGATAGCTTTGTAATGCTGCATATGACATGGGTATGTTAAAACGAAAAAGATTTATTGCAAACAACTAATTACAATATCATTTTGAAGTGTTTTCTGCTGTTGATAGAAGCGCTAGTTTACTGCCATAACACAACAGCACTGCTAATTAACGTTACATGTCTATATTTTGAATTAAAGGGTGTTTTTTTTAATGATGTTTTTGTGGATGTAATGCAGCTGTATCAATGAGCTCCACTTGTCCTGGGCTGTACTGTGGAAGGACCATCATAAATGAATCTATTGAAGGAGATTGTGGGGTAAGTGCATCATATTCATGTAAGGTTAACGGTAATCTGTCCGAATAAAACGCACAAATTGTGTAACTGCCTGATTACAATGTGTGCTCATGCAAAATGTCGTACTGACAGCACAGCTGTGTATATATTATGCACACTAATGTGCATTTTACTAGTTCACGCTGGAGTATTTCTGTAACACTGCATTAAGGTTTCATTTAGTAACATTACTTAAATACTCCCTTTGGTGAAAATCAAGTTTTTAATGTTGTTTATATGTATATGTGGTGTTTTTAATATGCTTTAAGACAATCCATGTACAACTGCATCCGTCAACACCTTTGCTGAGTAACTTATTTTCTCCTTAAAAATGCAGGGAACCAAAGACAGAGGCCCAGTCCCAATTCGCCTACTTGTACTACTCCCTAAAAGTACTCTTTTTGTAAAGAAAAAGTAGAGTAGGCAAGCTTTGGGACATTCCATTTCGTCAGATCTTCGGACAGATCTGTTACGTGCATCCATCCTGTCACCGTAAACTGCCCTGTCAATCATCTCGTCACAGTTAAAATAAACAGATAAAGCAGACACCCCTCGTTTTGTTATGCTTTCTTTGTTTATTATATTAAATAAACATAACTATATATAAAATTACATCTAAACATATTAAAGTTTAGTTTCAAAGACTGAAGACTCTGCCATAATCCCATTTTTCTCAGTAATCTTCCGCTTTAAATCTCCCCAATGGGAAACTGAAGAGCATCAAATGCGGAACTTATGCGTGCATGTAGCCTATTGGCACGTAGCTTGAGTCTCAAAAAACGTGGTTTGAAATCGCTGGTGTTTCTGACGTCACAAACTACCTTGTAACCAATCACGTCAATGTGTGGATCTCTGAGCTGGTGTGGATACAGGGATAATAAGCATATTCATAGAACTGCACACGAAACAAAGCAGGGGTGTAGAGTTACATTCAAGCTATTTTAAGGCGTGAATAATTTTTGGGTGACCAAAGATGATTTTTAAGAGATAAAAGGACTACTTCAGGGGGACTTTAACTAAATGAGTTAACATGCACTTACACTGAATATTATACTTCTACAGCTTTTTTAAACTTAATGTTAACTTGTGCAAAGTGCCTGTGCAAAATCGTTTTTTGTTTGTGTTTTTTTTTTTTTTTTTAGTAATTGGTGGTTTAGTGTGTTTGAGTGCTCATCTATCTATAAATTACAGGAACGTGTGTCTGTCTGTGTGTTTGTCAGTCTGTCTGTGACTGTTTCAAACTTGACAGGTGTCTTGCTACAGGCACGAGTAAGTGCTACAGGCACGAGTAAGTGCAGTGTCGAGTTTGACATTGTTTGGATTAGAAATGCAAAAGATCTTGTTACATATATCAGTAAAAGAAGGGCTTAGAAGGTTGTGGTTGAAAAATAAACATTCTGACAAACACCGTCAGCTAAATATTAAGTCAGAATGTTTATTTTTTTAAACCACAACCCTCTAATGTCAGAATGCTGTGGTTTAAAAATAAACATTCTGACAAACACTCTGTCAGCTAAATATTTAGTCAGCTACACTGTTTACTTCTTCTAAATATTATGTTTTATTCACAGCCATTATTTGTAGTAGCCTATTCACAAACTGTTAGCTCAAGCGTTGCGTTTTCTCAGAGTTCACTGTGTAGCCTGCTCCTTGAATCGTGTAGTTACATTAAATAATACATAAAAATGTCTCTGAACATTTGCTGTGATTGTACAGTAAACTGATTTAATGTTTAGCTGACTGAGTGTTTGTCAGAATGTTTATTTTTAAACCACAACCTTCTAAAAGTGCTTTTTTTACCGATTTATTTATGCGAAAAACAGACAAACGTTCCTGTAATTTATAGATCGATGTTATGAAATCAAAACAAAATTTGTGTCTGTAAATATTAGTTGATGCACTTGAACTAACACAAACAATAAAAAATTGTATTTCTATTAACTAGTCTAGCATTAATTAACCAATATTTATAATATTATTGCTCGTTGTTTCTTTGCTAGAGGGTTTTTTAAAACTAGGGTCACAAGGGAGTAACAGAGGGTCCATTGAAAAGTTTAGAAAAAAACAGTTTTAAATAAATAATAAAATAAGCATAATGACTATTATTAAAATAAATAATACATTAACAGTATTCTTATTAGTGAGTAGAAAAAAAAATGATAATGTAACTTGTTTTTTAGATTTATAATATACAATTTCTAGTATATAAATTAGGTGTTTATAAAAGATATATACCTTTTTCACACAAGGATGGTCATATTTAGGGGTCCATGGGATCTAAAATATTGAAAACATGTGTTAGATAATAGAAATGAGACCTTTTTGGAAAGTGTTACCTTTATTTATTTGTAAGTCCATGAGTTATTCCTAACGGCAACCGCTGTCACCTGGTCATCCGAGAACAGTTCTGCTTGTACTGATATGTACAGTATGATTGCACAGCTAGTGGTGTTTTGCGGACTGTTTATAACCTTTACCATTCTCATCATAAAGGTCTGTCCTCGTGGCCAAAGGACAAACCTAGAGAAGATCTGCATGAAATGCACTGGGTCTCCTGAGCTGTATGACTGGCTGTACCTGGGCTTCATGGCGATGCTGCCTCTGGTCCTGCACTGGTTCTTCATTGAGTGGTATTCTGGGAAGAAAAGGTATCTTTTGTGCTAAACAATAGTAAGATATACTTATTAGAGGCAATATTATTGTGTGGATCTGATTTTATTTTGCAAAGCTATGCCTTAAACTTTGATAATGCATCTTTCCAAACTAACCGATGCTCTCCTAATCTCATCTCCAGTTCCAGTGCCCTTTTCCAGCATATCACGGCCCTGTTCGAGTGCACGGCAGCTGCCGTAGTGACTCTGCTGCTCAACGATCCCGTCGGCCAGCTGTCTATCCGTTCCTGTGAGGTTAAGATGCTTTCTGACTGGTACACCATGTTGTATAACCCCAGTCCCGACTACGTCACCACGCTGCACTGCACGCAGGAGGCCGTGTTCCCTCTGTGAGTGCCCTTTACATTTAATTTGATTTGAGGCTCCAGTTATTTCTGTTGGTTTCCAGGGGTGTAACTAGAGCTGATTGAGAATCAGTTTGTTTGAGGTAAATCACAATTCTGAATAGACAACTATACAATAACATACTTTACTAGAGGTTGTGACGAAATTGCTGCAGTCCACATTTTTTAAATTAATTTGAATTATTAAATCAGTCTGAACTTCATTTGCTTCATTACTGGATGAATCAGTGTTTTTAAACAAATCTCCGAATGAGTGACTCAATGATTCAATTAAATCGCCACCTACTGTTATAATGGTGTAATTGATACAATCTTTATTCGAAACAAGTTACTTTTTAAGGGGGATTTACATTTTGATCGCTACTGTAGACATCAGTGTTTATTTCCGAACTATAAACTTTTATCACAGTACTTCTGTGTCAATAGGCCTGTAGCGGCACGTCAAAATTACGCCAACGTCATTTTTTTGCGTCGACACCTCTTTATTTCTTTTTTTTTCCCGCCGTTCCCGGAGGTACAGCTCACCACACACAAGTGGGAGACCGAAACATTGCAAAATGGAGGACGAAACAGCAACCTCTTCACAAAATTCCCAGCAAAGCCATGCAAAAAGCCCCAACAAAAGAAAAAGTCTTGCCCTAAATTCATCGAAGGTATGGGAATCCTTCAAATTTAGTCCCAAACGTAAAGGTGTCGTTATTTGCGCTCTTTGCCAAATGGAGTTGGCATGAGTTAGCACACCAGCACAACAGCAGTGTGGGACCATCTGAAACGAAGGCACACCATTGTCACTCGTGAAGGAGCCAAAAACAAATACTAACATTGGCGAAATTAATTTAATTTTGTGAAGTGTGTCGTGTAGCTTGAGCTCTGCACACTTTGGTGGTTTTGCATTACAACTTTGCATTTTTTTGAACAAGAGTTATGTTGGTACTGTAAACGAGTTAAACAAGCTGGCCTTTCATTTTGTATAACAGTAAAATAATTGTATTTTATTTTGTGTTGGGATTTAGATTTTTTGCTGTGCAAAACTGTTGTTTAATGAAGTATATTAAGAATTTTTTGGTATTTATTTGAGAAACATTATGGTTTTTATTAATCGAGCAACAGAAAAAGAATTTTTGGATTAATCATCCATTTAGTTGTTAGATTAGTCAACTAATCGATACAATAATCGCTCGACTAATCGTTTAGTCAATAATCGTTTACCCCGGCCCTATGTGTTAATGTGAATTATTGTCACAGAAATAATGATACTGAATGGCTATTTGTGAGGCTGTTTCATTCCTATACATGACCACTGCACTCTCTTACTCCGAGGCAGCGGCATACTTGTGGAGGGCTTAATAGACATGGACAAATTGTTGTCATTAGACCCTGTTTACACCTGGTATTAAAATGCGATCTGTATCCAGATAAGTTATCCGGATAATAAGTACTGATTCCATTTACACCTGGCCACATAAATGTGTTTTTGCAAAACGGATATAAATCCGATCTTCACCTCCTGCGTTATATGCAGATTTATTGGATTGCACGCCACCAAAAGCAACAGATCTGAGCGGCATTTTATTGATCATCAGCTAATTTCCAAATCAGAGACATCAATAAGAGAGAGTGGCAACAGGCCTGGTAAGATAATTTCGTTTCTTTACTTGAAGATGTGTTAACTGCGTCTGTGACTTACTTTCACTTTTATTTGCGATGTTTGCACGTTGAATAGACGCTCAGCTGCTCATCTGCGGTGATGCGTGTCGCGTGTCGCATCTGACTAGGCTATAACATGACATATAGCCTATATAACACGCTCTCACTCGTTTATTTTTTAGCATTTTTGGGAGGAGTAAAATATACATATGTGGTTTCAACAACCAGATTGCGTTTACACCTAGTAAAGATCCGGACACAATGCGAGCCAGACTACCTCCAGATGTGGTCAGGCAGATCCGATCACGATCCGATCACAACGCGTTTACACCTTGCATTAACATGCGTTTTTTATTATCCGGATAACTTATCTGGATACAGATCGCATTTTAATACCAGGTGTAAACGGGGTCTTAGGAATAATATTGTGTGGGTGTTTGAATTGAGATTGCGATCTTTTAATGATTAATAACTTGTGTAGCTCTAGGTGTAACAGCACACTCATGTCAAGATTTGGTTTGATACAATACTGATCTCACGATACTCTCATGATACTTTAAACAAAGCCAAAATAGTTCAAATGTTTTTTTGGTTTTTTTTTCAAAGACATGATAAACGGTTAAAGGGTCATTCCACCTTTGGAAAGATGAATGTGTATTTAAAATGGGTAATTTATGTAGAAGAAATGTAAAATTATTTTTGAATTTAAAGCTTTCTAGACTGAGAAAAGACTGAAAATGTATTTTTGCCTTATGTGGATGAAAGACAACAACTCCCAGAATCTCCTTGCTTCGCTGCCCTAGGAGGCCACGCCTACCGGCAAACGCGCAGTAGGTAAACAACAAGTCTAGGCTAGCGAGTCTCCGTTATGCGTCTGCCTGAAAATGCGTTTCGAGATCGCCCAAAATGTCCGGGATTTGGCTTTTGTGTTCTACAGTCTTCATTTACCATGTTTACTGTGGCGAGCGGGACGAGTGAGGGCCGTGTGGACTGGAGAACGACGCGAGTCATGTTTACTGTGGCGAGGCTGTGTGGAGAACAACGCGAGGCCGGTGGCGTGATTACCGATGAGCGGCAACTGAGACGCAAGTTACCAGTCTCGTATCTCTCACAGAGGAGTAGGAATTTTCTTAGCAATGTTAAAACCCACATCAACCGATCACTTGTTTAGCGTTCATGTAAATACTACATTCAGATTCAGCAATCAGAATGAACTCAGTTAGATTGAAAAAAAAGCTGTAACTTAAACAATGCATGGCGACTGCAGAAAGCAAAAGCTGAATCCCGGACAAAAAGAGGATGGTAACACCTAAAGTTACTACTCAGCTTTCTCCACAGAACAACAGTCTGCTAGCTTAGCTTCCAAAAAAGATGTGTAATCCCAATCCTCCATAATGCATCCGTCTGCGTATTCAGTACCTTCGTCCATATTTTCAAACCTTTTCTGCGGTGAAATCAGATGCACTGGCACTGATCTGTGATTGGCCTGTTAGCGCATTAGGTCCAACCCCCTATGGGCAGGTTTGAAAGGGTGGGATCTAGTGCTTGTAGTTTTTCCAGAAATCCCCCCTCTTACACTTCCTCCAACAATGACGTAAAATGACGATTTTGGCGTCATTGTAGGAGGAAGTGAAAAAGGAAAATAGCAGATTTCTCTCATCTCAGGGGAAAATGAGAGTGTTGCACGACCATTCAATAGTATAACTGGGTTTCTAACAATGGAAAGCTTAATGCAAATGGGTGGAGTGCCCCTTTAAGACAGTACTGTTCATTATGTTATGTCCACTTTCACTGACTGCTTAACATATAATATTTACAACTTTTTAAATATATGCAATGTATTTAACTTATTTATTTAAAATAATTAGAATTATATTCAGTCTCAACGGATTCCGAAGGCAAGTAATCACAGGAGACACATTTCATTTTCATTTATTTCATTTATTCGGTTTGAAACGTGTGTTAGTACCTGGTGTAAACGGTAATGCGTCTTGCCTGGCCACTTGTGATCGGATCACCGAAAACGCATGTTCACCCGCACCCAGCCAGGTAGAAACGGCTTCTCCCACACTCGCCCGATTTTCGTTATATGGGCTGTATGCACGCATAAATTCCGGAGAACCGAGGAAAACGGGATTATGGCAGAGTCTTCAAAATTTACTGTCCTCCAGTCTTTGAAATGAAACGTACATACGTTTAGATGTAATTTTACATATAGTTATATTTATTTAATATAATTTTAAAAAGAAGCATAAACACAACAAGGGGTGTCTGTTTTATCTGTTTTTGTGACTAACGTTTCTTTAGTATAACCATGGAGTATAAAATTCAATATAAATTCTCGTTATTGCATTGGACTCTACGATCGGCGGAAGTTATCGAGCATCCCTAATGCTTCACCGGAAATACCGCCGTGCATAGAGCCCATTGAATATCATTTGAGGGTATCAGGCAGAAGCTATAAATATACGGGAGACTCCCGGAACTCCCGGCAGAGCTGGAATGTCTGTTTTGTTTTGTTTTTTTATCGCAAATTTGCAATACATTGTGACACGATACATTGTTACAACCCTATTTCTTTCTGATTCCCTGTTTTTTGTTGTTGTTTTTTTTTCAGGTACACCATTGTGTTGATCTACTACGCCTTCTGTCTTGTTTTCATGATGCTTCTGCGGCCACTTTTGGTCAAGAAGATTGCATGTGGCTTAGGCAAGACGGATCGTTTCAAGAGCATCTACGCAGCGCTGTACTTCTTCCCCATCCTCACTGTCCTGCAGGCAGTTGGAGGAGGACTTCTTTGTGAGTGTGTTTTTCATTTTTTCATGAACATTTGAAAATGTACCTAGTTGACATTTGTGTTTTTATATCTCCCTCTTATGTTTTCAGACTATGCATTTCCATATATTATTTTGGTGTTATCGTTGGTCACGTTGGCAGTTTACATGTCAGCTTCAGAGATACAGGTAAACATATTTATCCACTATATGTTTATTATTTATGTCGCAGTGCTTTTTAGTTCATGTTCTTGGACAAATATATAGAATATTTGTTGTTTATCTCCTGCAGTCTTTCAAAAACCTTGTGGCTAAGAAGAAACGCCTCGTGGTTCTCTTTAGCCATTGGCTCCTCCATGCATACGGTATCATTTCCATATCCCGACTGGATAAACTGGGGCAGGATTTGCCTTTGTTGGCTCTGGTGCCCGGACCCGCTCTCTTCTACCTGCTAACGGCCAGGTTCACGGAGCCGAACAGAATTCTGTCAGAGGGTGGGAATGGACACTGATGTCACTTCCTTTGTAAGAGAACTTCTCCACAAACCTGCACGTTAGAACGGCACACAGATGCCGTGGAACAACGTTTAATTTAGTAACACCTTTGGCATGGACGCCAAAAAGCCATAAACAAAACATTTAGTTATTACTCATGATATATTACCATAACATTTTCTGTTACATCTGTGAATATGCTTTTTTGGGGTAAATTGATTGTAACCTAAGTATATATTTCATTATTATTTGAAATTTGTATCTATTGTCAAGTATAGTTACAAATCAACAATTTGCTGTAATATACAATGTATGTTTTGTGTGATATATACGAAACAGCTGGTCTGTGAATTTGAGTGCCCTGAAGTAATGTTAACCATTTTCCTATGACAAACTTTCTTGTGCCAAATATAATTGTATGTATTTCCGCTTTCTGTTCATGTGCGGTTAAATCATAGCTTAACACTATAAAAGGAATATCTTGACAAATCATATTAGCATGTTATGAATGTTTGGCTGCTGAATATGTAAGTCTGCACACACATTGTATTGTGGGAATAATTCTATGTAGTTTTCAATGTTCTCAGACTCGCATCCTCACCACTTGACTAAAGATTTTTTAAACGTATATTTATAAGTTCAACAGGTATGTGGAATATAACAAACTGATTAGAGACATTAATGTTTTAAACAGTTTTATTGAATATGTAATGTTTTACATGTTGGTGGTGAGTTACATTCATGGCTATCAAATCAATGAAAATGAACATTTGTCAACTGTGTTTGACTTGTTGAATAAATTATTGTGACAGTTTTTTTGCATAGATGTGATTTTTTTAACAGTATTTAAAGCAAGTGTTTTTCAGAGTCATGGAAAATAACATGTCAGGTTATGTCAACTATCATTATCAATGTAAAAACTATTTTGCTCATTGTTAGTTCATGTAAACTAATGCAGAGAAAAGTAATTTTTACTAATAATCAATATACATGTTTCTAGTAAGACTCAATTCTAATATATTTCAAATCAGCTAAAAGTTTAGATTCTAAGAATGCTGTTCAATATTTAATATAATGTAAATGTTTATTTCCTGGCTTTTCTAGTTTGGCTTTTCGAACATGGAATTCATACCCACTAACTCTTTCTCCAGCCTGCTGTTGATGTCACCGATGCGACGTTTTCTTTCTTGAATCCTTACGATGAGACTGTATATGCTTTCCACAATCTTCTGGTCTTGATCTGCAGATTCCTAATATAAAAGACTCCTGATTATTTCATGTATTGTAAAGTAAAGTAAAGACTTACTTCAATAGCCACAACATAAAACATGCAAGTTCGTCAGTTAAAGGAACATTCCAGTATCTTTTGCCATCCTTCTACGAAGCCCCCCTAGAACCACTTTGGCAAAAAAAAAAAAAAAATTATAACTATCTTGTGGCCTCAAGATAGTAAATCGTGGCCTCAAGATACTATTTTGTGGCTTCAAGATACTATCTTGTGGCCTCAAGATATTAACTCATGACCTCAAGATAGTAACATGTGGCCTCAAGATAGAGTTAGTATCTTGAGGCCATGAGTTAGTATCTTGAGGCCACGAGTTAATATCTTGAGGCCTCAAGTTACTATTAGTATCTTGAGGCCACGAGAAAGTTATAATTAATTATTATTATTTTTTTTTTTTGCCAAACTAGGGGGGCTCCGTATCCTTCAGTGTACATGAGAGCTTAAATGCAGGAATGTTCAGCTCTTCCATCGGTCTTTCACTCTGAGTGCATTACTTCAAACACAATTTTGTATTTTTGTAACAAATGGAGGGAGAAGTCGAGTAATAATCGACAGCATACCAACAGTGCCGCTGTTTGAGCTTAATTTGTATATTTTTCTTGTTTGCTTGTACCTCAGTAAGCAGCATATCTGTGGTCCAGGTGTCTATTAGACTCTCTAGGGATGGAAAAGACACATGATTGGTCCAGGATCATTATACTAAGAGTACACTACTTTAAAATGGCTAAGTGCTTGTCAAAAGACTCACTAAAGAGGGACTGCTTTCCCTCCGTCATCCACTTGGCCTCCTGCATATACTTTTCCTTGTCTTTCTCTGCATCCAATATTTCCTCCTTCATTTGTTCAATGCACTGCAAGTACAGAGTTGTTAGAAAGCACTGTTGGAAAAACATTTCTTGCGATGTGCTGATGCGTCTGTGCTGATTAGGGCAAGTTTTCACCATATGCAGACGACTGTTTTCCATCTGAACTTGCTCAAGCATGACCCTGTTCTCATAGATGCTTTTTTCAACTGCACTGATCTCTGCAGCGTTAGAAGTTAACGTCTCCATATGCTTGGCCCTCAAAGTCATCATTTTTTTCTTCAGATCATCCTACATGGCAGAAAACATAAAAATAGACTCTGAGGCACTAATATACTAATCCGGATACATTTGAAAACGTATATTTTTCTCTAAGTTTTAGCCTTCCGTACACATAGATGTTGTTTTTGTCCTGCGAAAACCTTTTGAAAATGCTTTCCCAAGTGGATACATTTGAAAATGGCATTGTAGTGTAAAACCGGAAGTATTTGAAAACAATTAAGTGTTTAGTCATATGATGCACACCGATAGAAATCTCTGTTTATGCCAGTATGCAGTGGTGGAATGTAATGAAGTACAAATACTTTGTTACTGTACTTAAGTACTTTTTTCACGTATCTTTACTTTACTTAAGTAGAATAAATAGCGCATACTTTTTACTTTTACTTCGTTACATTTTGCAACAATTATTATACTTTCTACTCCACTACATTTCTACATCTTCTGTTACATTTTCTGATCAGTTTTTCCCCTGCCAAAACGTAATCTGACCGTCTGTCCGTTGCACGTTTGTCTCACCAGTGACGTTTGGTTGCCATAGAGCCTCCATTTTTGCACTCAGGTTCACTTTCAGAGAAACTCAAAATTTCGACAGTGTTACCACTTTCGTTTTTTTTTTTTTTTTTGTGCGAAAAAAATAAGTTCTTCTTGAAATCTTCTTGAAACTCTGGATTCTGATAGAGGTCCATGGGACTTAGAACTGAGTGCAAAAATGGAGGCTCTAGACCCTTCTAGAGTTGAGATATTGAGATATTTATAATGGCATAAATGCTACGTGCTATCTCAATATATCTCAATATCTCAACTCTGGAAGGGTCTAGAGCCTCCATTTTTGCACTCAGGTCTATGTCCCATGGTCCTCTATCAGAATCCAGAGTTTCAAGAAGATTGGAGAAACTTATTTTTTCGCACAAAGGGGTAACATTGTCGTTTTTTTATTTTGGGGTCGAAATTTTGAGTTTCTCTGATCTTCTTGAAACTCTGGATTCTGATAGAGGTCCATGGGACGTAGACCTGAGTGCAAAAATGGAGGCTCTAGACCCTTCCAGAGCTGAGATTTTGAGATAGCAACGTAGCATTTATGCCATTATAAATATCTCAACTCTGGAAGGGTCTAGAGCCTCCATTTTTGCACTCAGGTCTACGTCCCATGGTCCTCTATCAGAATCCAGAGTTTCAAGAAGATTGGAGAAACGTATTTTTTCGCACAAAAAAAAAACGAAAGGGGTAACACTGTTCAGAGATCAGAAAAACTTAAAATTTCGACCCCCCCCCCAAAAAAAAACGACAGTGTTACCCCTTTCGTTTTGTTTTTTTTTTTTCGGGCAAAAAATTAAGTTTCTCCAATCGTCTCAAAACTCTGAATTATGATAGAGGGCTGTGAGACTTTGACCTGAGTGCAAAAATGGAGGCTCTAGACCCTTCCAGAGCTGAGATATCGAAATTCAAAATGTCGACCCGAAAAAAAAAAACGACAGTGTTACCCCTTTCATTTTTTTTCATTTTCGGGCGAAAAATTAAGTTTCTCCAATCTTCTCAAAACTCTGGATTATGATAGAGGGCTGTGAGACTTTGACCTGAGTGCAAAAATGGAGGCTCTAGACCCTTCCAGAGCTGAGATATCGAAATTCAAAATTTCGACCCGAAAAAAAAACGACAGTGTTACCCTTTCATTTTTTTTCATTTTCGGGCGAAAAATTAAGTTTCTCCAATCTTCCCAAAACTCTGGATTCTGATAGAGGGCCACGAAACTTTGACCTGAGTGCAAAAATGGAGGCTCTAGACCCTTCCAGAGCTGAGATATCGAAATTCAAAATTTCGACTCGAAAAAAAAAACGACAGTGTTACCCCTTTCGTTTTTTTTCATTTTCGGGCGAAAAATTAAGTTTCTCCAATCTTCCCAAAACTCTGGATTCTGATAGAGGGCCACGAAACTTTGACCTGAGTGCAAAAATGGAGGCTCTAGACCCTTCCAGAGCTGAGATATCGAAATTCAAAATTTCGACCCGAAAAAAAAAAACGACAGTGTTACCCCTTTCATTTTTTTTCATTTCGGGCGAAAAATTAAGTTTCTCCAATCGTCTCAAAACTCTGGATTCTGATAGAGGGCTGTGAGACTTTGACTGAGTGCAAAAATGGAGGCTCTAGACCCTTCCAGAGCTGAGATATCGAAATTCAAATTTCGACTCGAAAAAAAAAACGACAGTGTTACCCCTTTCGTTTTTTTTCATTTTCGGGCGAAAAATTAAGTTTCTCCAATCTTCCCAAAACTCTGGATTCTGATAGAGGGCCACGAAACTTTGACCTGAGTGCAAAAATGGAGGCTCTAGACCCTTCCAGAGCTGAGATATCGAAATTCAAAAATTTCGACTCTAAAAAAAACCGACAGTGTTACCCTTTCGTTTTTTTTTTCATTTTCGGGCGAAAAATTAAGTTTCTCCAATCCTCTCAAAACTCTGGATTCTGATAGAGGGCCACGAAACTTTGACCTGACTGCAAAAATGGAGGCTCTAGACCCTTCCAGAGCTGAGATATCGAAATTCAAAATTTCGACCCGAAAAAAAAAAACGACAGTGTTACCCCTTTTGTTTTTTTTCGTTTTCGGGCGAAAAATTAAGTTTCTCCAATCGTCTCAAAACTCTGAATTATGATAGAGGGCTGTGAGACTTTGACCTGAGTGCAAAAAATGGAGGCTCTAAACCCTTCCAGAGCTGAGATATCGAAATTCAAAATTTCGACC
>NW_024121725.1:0-16006 GCF_016745375.1 Pimephales promelas
CATCTGAAAGAAAAACATAGCTAATCAACGTAAATAATGATTAAAAACTCCATAATTATTCATAATCACCATTTTACAGAAATAGTGTTAAAAGGGGCTATATGCAAGAATTTTCATATATGAATCACTTTTTTTATTGCCAATGTGTGAACAACTCGCAGGGCTCCAGACTAACTTTTTTGACTAGGAGCGCTGTTGCCCCTGACTGAAAATTTTAGGAGCGCAAGCAGAAAATTTAGGGGCACACCTTAAATCAGCTCGCAATGCAATTATTCAGATTTCCCCCAAAATAATTGTAATACTATTACTGACATTCTTTGATAATAAATAGACTTAACATTATGATATGCTGTTTTATTTTAAGTTCACAGGGCTCCAGACTCAAATTTGAGGGCAGCATCACCTCAAATCAGAACTCACACCAAGTTATACAAAAAACAAAACAAAACAAAAAAATAACTGTAGCACTGGGGCTGACAATAAATCACTTAGATTAATTTAGGGTGTAGATGAAGTTAACTTTAGTTGTTATCACTTATAATGTCTTAATATTAATTAAAAACAAAAGGATAGAAAACGTGTATATGTATAAGGACTTGGAGTGAAAATAGCCAATAAACATCCTACTGTTTACAATGTTTTTTTTTTTTTTTTTTTTAATTTTTAATAAAAGAATAATAATAATAATTTTAATGTTTAAATAAGAATTTTCCAACATCTTAAAAATGTTTCTTTTTAGGACAATCTTTGAAGGATGAACAAAAAATGTGTTGATCATCACAAAAAATACAAAAAATAAAACATTTAACTTTATATGATATTATAGTTTTGAAGAGCAGGACAAAGATGTGTTGTAAGTGTTTGACTACCGTATTCCTGTCACATCATATTTATGGTTAGAGTTAACTTACTATTTGCCATGCTGATTTGTGGACTAAAAGCCACAAATCAGCAAAGTAAGTGTTTCTCCTGGTTTCCACGTCAGCGCTGTTTGATCTGATATGGTTTATAACGGAACTCTGCGCCGAATCAGAATGTTTCTCACTGGATCTCGTAGCGATGATGTTATTAATTCTGAGGCGAATTCAATGGATTTATTCACTGGATCTGCTAGTAACAGTGTCGCGTGATGGAGATCGGCCAGCGACTGGCAAGTTCGGGGTTTTATTAGCCTACTGTCGGTGGTTCGGGGGGCTCCACTATGCGCTGCTCTGTCTATTATTGGTCCAACCTAATAAAAACGCCAACGGTCCGTGAAGCATAGCCTATATGAGTTGCGTATTTTAGTTCCACTTTCTTTTTGTTTGTATTCGCTGCTAGGTAACGTGTCGATAGATCGCTTATTGCTCAGACGCACATCAGGTTGTGATATTTGTCTCCGTCTCCTTCCCACAGACGTTTAATCGCGCTATTCTTGTCACGGATTCATTGATTCCTTCCACGCTTACCATGCGTTTAACGTGTGGCAAATTTACCGGTCGCACATGTGCGACTGGATGTAAAATTCAGTCGCACGCTCTCAAATTTTGGTCGCAGTCTGGAGCCCTGACTCGGCTTGTTTTTGCCAGGAAAATCAAAATTAGGGCTGTGCAAAAATATCGATACAGCTAACTATCGCGATATTTTTTTTTTCACGATAGTGTATCGATATTTCGAACTCTAGTTTCGATTTTAAAAAAAAAATTTAAAAAAACTTGGTCTCTCTCGCGCGCAGATATCAGTCTCTGTGATGCGTCCTGTTGTTTCATGTCTCTCATGCTACGGCCAATGTAAGTTATCGGGAGTGAGAAAATGGTGGAAAATTTAAAAACGCCTACAGCTTTCAGAGCGAGTGAGCAAGAGAAAGAGAGAGTGAGTGTGTGTTTGTGCGAGCATGAGTGAGTGAGCGCGTGTGTTGGTAAGTGTCCGATCGCGAGTAAGGTGTGTGTGTGCTCACTCGAGAGTGAGCCAGTGTGCGTCACAAAGTTACAAATGTCACTTTTTGCTAACATTCTTACACATTTGCAATGAAGCTAAGACCCATTGTCATTTAACAGCATAGTAAATCTTTACTGTTTGTCAAATGTGCATGCCATTTTAATCATACAACCCTATAATCCAGAACTTGACAAGAATCAACAATGAAATGTTATTTAATTTTTAGCTTCTGGACGTTTTGGTATGGTGTGGCTGCGTGAAAAAAAAAAGAACCTTGCAGTGAGTATATCGGGGCCTTAAATCACGTTCAGTTTCTTGTACATCACGAAAGCACGGGTGTGAGCACAAGCAGAAAGTTGGTGGCTGCAGTTCACTTACTGGCCACCAGTGTCGCTAATATCAAGGGTTTTTGAATTTTAAATATAGCCCAATTAAAGAATAATATTTTGGGGGGAAAATACTGGTAATTCTCACCTCACGAATGACTTCCAGTCTGTTGCTTGTCATTTGTCTGAGCTTAACCATAACAATGGTTTGAGACCTTTGCAGCAAGCCAAATAAATAAAAAAATGACCTGCAAACATCCTAAACACACTTAAAAAGCTTTAAATAAGATAATTTAAATTATCAAATAGGATGGCATAAGGAAAGCAGCCAATATTGTACACTAACCTCACATGAACCAAAACCTGCTCTTCCAGCCAATCACAGACACTGCAGCCAAGCAATTATTTTATCATCTGGCATAGCTGGTTTACTGGCAATAGAATGGCTGGGATGTAACCAAATAGGGTTAGCAATTATATCTCCATTGGCACCACAGAGTGGTGCCAGCATGTTACAAGACAAGACATGTTTTAATATCTCCATGCTTCATAACTCGTAATCTCTGGAGTGAAACCTACCTAATCTCCATGCAAACTAACTCATCATTGCTGGACTCACAAAAAAGGTTTTTTCTTCTGTGGCTCTGATTGTTTTCTCAAGCCAAGCAGAGCATGAGTCTCATAATGGATTTTAGGCACAGCGAGGCTTGAATTAACATATCGAACATTACTTGCACATCAACAACTGTACACTCATTAAATCACTGTGTCTTCGCTCTGTAAAGTCAATACCTGCCTGTATTGATTTCGTGGTCCAAGATATGGTCAAGAATGTGTAAAATCAGTCAAAGTCTGCCGGATCCAAAAGCATAATTTGCCAAATATAGGTATTTTACATGAATATTGTTAACCTGCCAGATTACAGGCTTAGTATGACAACAGAATTATTAATGTTTCCTTTGCAAAATTGCCATATTTGTGACAAACTGCAGTTTCTGTGTCACGGTAAAGCTGTACTGTCAAAAAACCTAAAACTATGTAATTCAAACTATGTAATGTTTCAGTTCCGCATAGTTCTGCCAATCTGGCATTTTATTTACTTGCAAAGCCAATATTCACTCACATTTGGTGCTTGGCTGCCTTGAAACCACAGTGTTTAAAGGTCCTTGATAAAGTCCCTCCCTCTGGCCCTGCCCCAGGCCGTCTCTCTGATTAGGATTTAATTGTCTACTACCCATCTGCCCTGTAATACCACTGCACCAGTACAGGACGAGACCAATAAAGGTCAAGAAAACCAATGGAAGAGAATGCGGCTGTATCCTCTGACCTCGAGTGTGCTGTATCACTGTCAATCAGCAAGGCACTATGGGCCATTTTACCAGAGTAGGCTTCATTTCAGGTTAAAATATTCAGTTGAAGTTCACCATTCAGAGTGCAATATACTCCTAAAGCAGGTGATTTGTCTCTTGCACTGTTGAGGAAGCTACTAGCAACTCAATTAAAAATAGTCAAACTACAGTCAAGCTAGCCTTAAGGAAAAGTAGTAATTTGCTATCTTTGCTCATGGGACCACAGAACATTTTTATAACCAATCCATTCAGCTGTAAATGTCACGCGCCTAAAATCTCTGTAAAGCCGCAGGAAAAATGACATATAACGACGCCGATTGGCCAATTGCATGCGCACACACACGAAAACAAACAAACAAACATGATGTCAATTTCAATTTCACACTTTATGAAAAAATACAAAAACGGAAAAAGCAGACTTTAGAACCAGATGGTGTAGTTTACTAAATCTACCCAGCCCTGGTTAAAACCCCCAGCCCTGGTTAAAACACTAAACGCTGTTCTTCATCATAAAATAAAGGGATAGTTCACCTTAAAAAATAAATAAATAATAAATACATGAAACGCCTTCTTTAACTTACCAATATGTCGTTTATGTCATGCTATTTTAGTGGCATTGTTACATCATAGGTTTTGTTAATAATTTGAGTAATATATAAGTTTTCATCTTAACTTTAGATAAAGTTCGAGTAATTTTGTTGTGTGTGTGTTTTTTTTTAAATGTCTAAAGTTTTGGTTTACTTAGTTTTAGTTTGCACTTCAACTTAAGTTAAACAAAAATAAGAAATGCTGCCTTGGCAAATAAATGAAGGAAAATAAGTTTTTAATATTGAATTTTATTTCAGTTCCTGTTTACTTCAAGTAATAACAATGTTTCAATGGATTTGGTTTGTTTTATCTAAAGATAATAACCCTGCCCCAAACCTGTATGAATTTCCGTGTTCTGTGGGGGAAAAAAGATATTTAGTGAAAAATGGCAATGGATAATGACAGAATAGATTTTTTGGGGTGAACTATCCCCCCCATAAAAAATACATTTTGCCCCAATTTCCACCAAAACAACATTTACAGTATAAAAATCTATTTTGCTGATCTGAAGGTTTTAGAGAGAGCTGTTTGAAGGAGCCAATGTTCTCACAGCAAACTTCTGTTTCATTCTCAGGGAGTAAAAAGAAGTTTGAAATGCATGAGCAGTGATATACTGTTAAAGAACATCCTAACACCACCCACACTGCTGAGAGCAGCGTTTAGATGAATGTGTAAATATGTGCTGCGCGCTTTTCTATCTAAAAAAATAATAAACACAACAAAAATTCAAAACAGCAGTTAAGAAATCATCTGCTCATAGCGATGAATATGTTTGCACCAGCTCTGCAAATCAACTTTAAAGCGGATCTCCAATGTGCTTATGTTCTACACACACACACACACATACACTCTTAGAAAAAAGGGTCCATTGGGTTCTATATATGAAGCAGAGGGTTCTTTACTCAACTCCAAAGAACCTTTTAAGCTAAAACAGGTTCTATAATGACAAGATAGGAATTAATAGCCTTCTTTATAGGCTATTAATCATTCATATATCACATTATTCAGCAAAATTTTGTAGTTTATTGTATTGTTTATTAAACTGTTGTAGTAACTTAATATCACATTTTAATCATGCTGATTTTGGGAGGAGAAAAACTGAAATGGCACTCTTCGTGTGATATTGATTAACTACATAAAATGATATAAATATATACGTTGTCAAACCCCATATCTTGAATTTTGTGATCATTCACATACATTTTAGGGTCTTGATGTTTGTCAATAATATGAAACATTTAATCCGGAAAGAACAAAACAAAATATAGCTGCGAGCAGCGATGGCGGGCCCAAGCCGGTGGCACCGCAACCCCGGTTCCTTTAGTTACCTAAAGGCACCCGGGTAGCGGTGCCGAAGGCTTTGGCCCTTTTATGATTAAATGTTAAAACGGCTTGCCATACTCTGTCATTTCGACTAGTCACAATTATGTTACAGATGTCTTAAATGATAATACAAACTATCCAAAATGTAATTACGAATAGACAGAAAGACGTTGTTGATATCTACAATGTTAATTCCGGACAGGCAAACTTAGCTTTTAAATGTTAAAAGGGCTTGCCATACAGGGACGTAGGCTCAGAGAGAGGCTCACCATATTCAAACCAAAATATCTGACTTCCTCTTGGTCCGAGCTAATGACTATGTATTAGAAAGTTGTCCGGCTTGAGGAGTACAATGTATATACCGATTTTTGTAACTGTAGATAAAACTAACAACCCCACTTTTGTCAAAAGGTGGCGCTATTTCGTCCTTGCACATTGCCCGTTTCTGAAACTTTGCACGTCTACTGGCTAATAAATGTGATGTATCTGTTGAGTTTCAAGCAATTTCAATTTCAATTTGACTGTTGAAAAGAAGTGCGCCGATTAGATACTCAGGATCGGTATCGGCTCTGACACTGCCATCTTTGACGAGGCTGATTCAAATTCTATATTGTGCATATACTATTCTGTTAGGCACAAAGGCACAAAAACTTTCTAAAGTACCATAAAGTTTTTGTGTACTGTATTATTAGTGTTCTGAAGCTATTATGTGATATAGAAATTAATATTTAAGTCATTAAATTCAAGAACACAAACTTTTCCCTCTCTGCGCCTGTCAGTCATTCTCCATTCAGCATTCAAACAGCACGTCACATTCGGTTACAGTCAATGATGAAACGATCTTCAATGATTCAATGTTAATCCTATTATACTGGATCTTTAAGATAAAGGTCTAAAGGTCTATATTTTCGAATGAAGAAACTTTTTCTTGCTGGACTTTATTGCTGTAACTTAATCGTGTTACTTTCTACCGGGTGTCGGACGCTGTCGGTTAGATCACAACACTAGAGTCAGAGCACTATAATTGTTCTTCACGCACACAGTAACTGAAATTTAAAACCTTTAAAAGAAAAGGCTCAATAAACTATTGCATAGATAGATAATGTATAATACACTGTTCATAAATATGTATTTCCTTTGTGCTTTGAACTTTTCAATACGGACTCAATGCGCTGTAACTTCATGTGGCTTCAAGCACATCATTCTCCGCTCGGGATGCACATAAGTGCTTTGTGCTGCACCGTATTGGAGCCGTAATATCATAATGCAGTGACGTAATGACAGATTATTAATTGCCTTTCAATTATATGTTGCTTTATAGCAGCCATGACTATATTTTTTTTTAATGATTTTTGTTATCTTGTTTTTCATGAATGTATTTTTCAAAAATAAGAGCAATGTGTATTATCTATTATTAATATAGTTTATAATAGCATTTTTGTCATAGATTATGACAAAGTAATCATATGATCCACCAGCGAGGAACCAGCAGAACAGAGTGAACATTCTTTCTGTTTAGTTCAATCCTACTTAATAGGAATTTATTTAAAATGCTCGCTCTACTCCACACCATTAATGTCTTGTGCGGACATCCGTATTTTGACTTTCGGTTTTAAGTAAGCGATTTAAAAGCTCCCAAGTCCCAGCGGAGTCACACGTTGATTAACCGGTGGGAATATACACAATAGGCCTACCTGATATTGAACACAAGAGGGCAGTATAGCACTACGTATGACTCAGATTATTATTTTTTTATGAATTTTACAACAATTCTGGCTGTTTTTGAACGTAAACACAATTCTTAAATGAAAAAAAAGGAAAAATTGGGGAAGTTATAATATTTGTATAATTTAATTTAGAAACAAATGATGTATAATTACATTTTTAGAAGATATGAGGCTTTTAGTGTTTACTTTTTTGACATTACTTTAATCTTTTGCCATAGTTGCACATGTCTATTGGCTAATAAATGTGATGTATCTGTTGAGTTTCAAGCAATTTCAAGCAAGCTAAGAGTCCCAAAAGCATCAAAAAATAATGTTAAAGTTTGTTTCGTTGCCACGGCATTTTGAAAGTGACACACTTCCTGCTGCCAGTTGGTGGCGCTATAACTTTGACTCACAATAGTCACATCCATGTGATCGGTCTCTTACAGCGAAAACACTGCTGAAGTTTCATCAAGATCAGTTAATGTATGCTGAAGTTATAACACACATCCTGTTCCATGTTTCTCGCCATAATTTCGTTTCCTCGCCACGGCCAAACCGTTCGAGATATCAAAAATCCCGTGGCACTTTTTCATCCTTAATGTCTTGACTTCACGCTGATCGAGTTTCGTCGAATTTGGTTCAGTGCTCTAGGAGCAATAATTTAAATTACATTGCATGTGTTTTAAACACAACCCTGAATAGCCAACTTCCTGTTGGGCTGGGGTAAAAAGTAAGAGTGTGAAGTATATATGAAACGATGAGATCTATATGTGTACCAAGTTTCATATTATTACATGCAAGTGTGTTTGATTTATGGACCAAATTTTCAGACCAAGTTTATTGACCAAGTTAATCTGATTAATAAACTAATTATATAAAACTATTGTCAATTCACTACAATTAAACTAGTTATATGCCTTTACTTATAAAAAATAAAAATAAAAACTTATTTAAAAAATACCAGGCTTGAGAAATGTATTTTCTTTATGCAGGCCATACACACAGCAGTGAAATGGTTAAGCCCCCTCCCCCTGCACACACACACACACACACACACACACACACAGACAGCCAGCCAGCCAGCCAAAGGCTCAGAGTGGCCATATTCAAACAAAAATATCTGAGTTTCTGTGGGTCCTAGCTAATAAGTGTCAATTAGAAAGTTGTCCGGCTCGAGGAGTACAATATACATACCAATTTTTGTAACTCTAGTTAAAACTAACCACCCCACTTTTGTCAAAAGGTGGCGCTACTGAGCCCTCACCACGCCCGTTTCTGCAACTTTGCACATGTCTACTGGCTAATAAATGTGATGTGTCTGTCGAGTTTCATGCAATTTGAAGCATGCTAAGGGTCTCAAAAGCATCCTAAAAGCATCCTAAAAGAAGGGTAAAGTTTGATGCGTCGCCACGGCAACAGTTTCAAAGATATCAAGAATCCATTCACAGGTCTACATCTGCCGTATGTTTACATTATACATATGAAGTTTGAAGCAAATCGGGTAAAAATAAAAGGGTGATATCTAAGCATTTTGAAAGTGACACACTTCCTGCTGCCAGTTGGTGGCGCTATAACTTTGACTCACAATAGTCACATCCATGTGATCGTCCTCTTACAGCGAACACACTGCTGAAGTTTCATCAAGATCAGTTAATGTATGCTGAAGTTATAACACACTTCCTGTTTCACGTTTCTCGCCATGATTTCGTTTCCTCGCCACGGACAAACCGTTCGAGATATAAAAAATCCCCTCGCAAACTTTCATCCTCAATGTCTTGACTTCACGCTGACCGAGTTTCGTCGAATGTGGATCAAAGCTCTAGGAGGAGTATTTGACATTCCATTGCGAGCGTTTTACAAACAAACCTCAATAGCCAAATTCCTGTTGGGCTGGGGTAAAAAGTAAGAGCGCGAGGTATAGATGAAACGATGAGATCAACGTGTGTACCGAGTTTCATATTATTACATACAAGCGTGTTTGAGTTATGGACCAAGTGTTCGGACCCCGTTCCAGGGGGCGCTGACGAGCTGCCCTGCCACGCCCGGGTACCATCTTCAGCCCGGCTCTGATGGCCGCGGGTTCTGACCCGTGTGCGAAGTTTCAAGAGTTTTCGAGCACGTTAAGGGCCCCAAAAGTGCCCAAAAGGTAGCAAAATAATAATAATACTAAAGAATAATAATCCCAAGGAAAACAATAGGGCCTTCGCCCTTTCAGGGCTTGGGCCCTAATGATCATGAATGAACCCAGAAGGTTCCATATAGAACCTTTTTCTAAAGGGTTCTTATTATTGAACCCTTAAAAGGGTTCCAAATACAAGAGAACCTTTTCTTCTAAAAGTGTAGTACATAATCACCACGGACTAATAGCAGTTCAAACACGTTAATCAGCCGGAGCAAACATTTCCGAAAACTTGGACTCCTGAAACGAACACCTAACAAACTTCGGGTTCGTTTTGGCCTGAATTTGTTCAAGATGTCACACCAGTTTGTCCTTCAGTAGTGCTTAAGAATATCGGGGTCTTGAGGGTATGGGTACTAAAAACATGAGATTCTGTGAGAGGAAAACGCAAATGTTTTTTTTTTATGTATACCAACCTTGTAATCTAAAGTTAATGAAGGCTCCATCGACATGTAGGTTCTGCGGCACAGTTTAAGGATCCACTCCGGAGAGTGATTTGAATGTTAATGCGTCAGATTATCACCCAGATGATGAAACACTTTCAGTGGATTACATTCCAACTGCCTAAAACTGATGCGGCCACAAGAAAGGGCATCTCCAGACACCCCTGAGGATGGCAGGAAGTCAGTGTCAGAGGACCACAAAAAAGGAGGTGCTTGTACTTTGTTCATCTTGATGTAACGTGGTAACATTGCTCTCTCAGTTTGATGGACGATACAAAGTGATCAAATAGCCCTTTCTTGTGACTGCATGTGAGGGTGAGATGAATACTGATAAACGAGTGCTGTTTTTCTATGACAAAAATTTTCATAACACTCTGCTCTCTAAACTTTGGTGCAATGCACCACAGGAAAGAAACACATCTTGACCTGCGATCCCTTCTATCTAGTTATTGAACATGAAAAAACCTGGATGCACTTGAAATGACTTGATGGTCAAAATACAGTATATGATAAAATAATGAAGTATTAAAATCTGTCTATTCATTCTTCATCTTTTAAAAATGTTTTCAAAGCTTTCAAAGGCAGCGAACGTTCAAAGTTGGTCTTGACAAACTTGTCAGATGAATTTCATTGTAATTCTGCTTCCTTGCATTCAAATTCAATTAAAACGAAACTGAATAGGAATTTGAGAAGTCATACTAAAAATAGCACACAACCAAAAATGTTACAGTAGGTTTACATAAGTACTAATAGTGCACTTTTAAAAACTATAGTAAAAAAAAAAAACAATAATGCTAAAGAGTTCAATTGCAACTTTACCTTTATGAACACCCCAGTGAACAAGCCAAAGGCAACAGTGGGAAGGAAAACTCCCTGAGATGGAGATGAGGAAAAACCCTTGGGAAAAGCCCACATCCTTCAGCTTTTAAAACACTTTAAAACAAAGCAAAACAAATTGAAATCTGAACAGATGTTATTCAGCCATGGCAATACTAAGTAATTATAATATACTATTTAAATATGCAATGTGCAAAGAGGAAAGATGCAGTAATGCAGTGAATGACAGAGACGGGTTGAGGCTGCTGTTAATAATAGTAACATGTAAAGTAAATCTGCAGGTCCCATGAGGGGGGTATGGTGAATTAGGCTTGATTCAGTAACTGTGGCTTTGCCTGTTTGGTCGATGGGAGCAAGAGGCACTAAAATGACAACAGCACTCTGCATTGATTCTAGGAGGGCAGCAGTCTCATATCCTGAGAATTCAAAAGCAACAGAAAGCCCTGACCAATGACACAAAGGTCACCTTGAGCTGACCAGGGCAGCTTTCAATGCATATACGGTAACGCTTCCTTTTACAGTCCTGTTACCCATGAACATACTATGTTCTTATTACAGTAATTACAATTACTACACTGTAAAAAAAAATCTGTTAAATTTACGGAAAAAAACTGGCAGCTGTGGTTGCCAGAGTTTTCCTGTTAAAAATACGGTAGCAACATTTTAGGTTTTACAGATTTTAACCGTATTTAATTTTACAGCAATAAACCGTATTTCAGTATCTGATTTAATGTTAATTTACTGACCTTTTGAAGTATTAACATCTGTTTTGTTCAATTGTAATACACTGGCAGCCAACAACCACAGCAGTGATGAGAATCAAATGATCAAATCAAAGTTCATCATAATCAGTTCTTCCACAAGAATGTTCATACTAGAAGCTGCACAGAGTCATTCACGCAAACCTTAAACACCATCATGGTAACATGTTGATATTTAAAAAATTAAATAAGCATTAATTTAACAACATTAAGTGTTACATAAAACCCTAATGTACATAACTGGTTAGAAAAAAACTAAGAAAATTATGAAGAAACAGTTAAAATACATTAAATGTGAAGTGTCACACAGGGAATTGTGGGTATGTCAATTTACATTTTTTTTCACTGTAAATTATACAATGACTTGTTCTTTTTCACTTCCAAAAACTGTAAATTTAACAGTATTTTACAGCAGTAATTACATTAAATGTACCATTATATATATACAGTATATATATATATATATATATATATATATATATATATCACAGTTATTTACCGTATATAATAAGGAAACTTTCTGTTTACCAATTAACAGTTTTTCACTCTTTTACTGTTCATGATCATTTTTTACAGTGTAGGTAATAACTGGGTAATAACCCTGAACCTACCCCTAACCCATGTACTTAGCATTTTCACTGGCCACAATCACACTGGGGAAGGCAAAATAGATATTTTTATAATTACTATCTCATAATTTGGCAGTAGGTATATTAGGCTGCAGTCACTTTAAGACCTAACGTACAGATTCATATACTGTTACACGTGTGTTTTCTTTTACATTAATTTAAAACAAAACTGACTGTGTTTACGTGAATACTCGCCAAGACTGATATTTTGATGTTCTTTTGTGTTTATTGGACTGTTTAAGTGCAATAAGCAGCGAAAAAGAACTAAATTTGGTACTGTGGGTATGAGCACAAAATCTGCGGGAATGAGTAAAATTATGTGCAATGCGTGAAATCCCAAGCCGAAATTCAAGCCCTTTAACACCAACACGATTCATCCGGAGTAAATGAAACGATTGAGTACGGGGAGGTGGGTATGTGTGTCATCTGAGAGACGAGACAGCGAGAAAGCACAGCTGGTATCATGCATCTATTCTGGGGGAAATTTGTATCAGAAGTGTTTTGATATTAATAAAAAAAATACATAGATATTTTTGTTCATTATTTCAGATGCCTTTTTTAAATAATACAACAACAAAAAATTACATGTAAAATTCAACCCACCAAAGTGGCTAGTAGGATTGATGTGTTAAAGTTAAGCACTGCTTATGAAATTGGACATTTCATGATCCGATTCCTACAGACACAACTGAGCCTCTTTATCAGTTTATAATTAGCTCAAATTGGTACAAATCCTGTAAGCAGTTCACAAAACCAACAGATAAAAACAAAAAGCACTACAACATATTTATCAAATCCCACTCTGTAACTGCTTGTCTGCTTAGCTGTTGGGGAAGTGTTCAAGAGCAGACACAATCCCTTTGAGCCAGATTATATGAGTAAATGCTGTGTAATTCTGTTTACAGGATTAATATCACGAAGAATGCACACGATGGGACCAGCTATCATTCAGACTATCCTCTGGGCCTCAATTATCCAAAAGTTTCATTGCAGTGATTTTAAAACCAATAATTTATGGCAACTCCTGCTGGTTCCTTACTTGCAGTGTGAATGATTATAACAGACTGATTGAATTAGATGAATAGAGCATCTTTTCTGTTAATTTGATTATTCTAAAGGTTCTTTAGGGCTCTATTAATTTTCTTTTTGTCAAATAACATGTTTATCACCACACACCCGGGTATCCCTTTGCTTGCATATTAGTTTGCACACCCAATCTAGGCTGCCAGTTACAACTGTAATTATTTATCATATTATAATTTATTTACACAGTAAACATCTATTAAAATGCATTTAGAAACAACTGGCTTTGGGACAGCATTACTTTCTCCAGTAGGTCCACTTATTCAAGCAAGCGGCGATGTCAGAGGGGAACGCTATCAGAACGCTGGCAAGTAAAAAAGCAACATAAAAGCAAAAGCGCATGAAGGTTGTGCTGCATAATTCATGTGCCGCTCCTTTTAGAAACGGCAAATTCATCAGGACAATGACGTTTGACAGAGGAGCTGCTGTCTCTGTTCACCTTGCACCGTTCAACATTCTCTTCCATCTGAAAACAGCACAGTGCTATTAAAGATACACAGTGCACTGCAGACTGATGAGCCAGCAGGGTTTAGGCCACTTTGAGTCAACTAAAAGCAGATTTGTCATGAGAACCTCACTTTACTGTACTGGTAAAGTGTGTCAGGATGAAAACGAATCCACTAAATACCTGCTTCTTGCCTGGGCAGTCTCTGGTGCAATAAAAAAATTGGAAAAGCACCATCAACACCAGCAGTTTTGACATTTGGGGAAGCATTTTCTTGTACTGACATTATAAGGAAACGGCAGGTTATGGGGAATATAGGTGGTGTTTGAAAAACTAATTGTTTCAACTTGCTTTTGGGGTCTTTCCAAATACTTAATTCAGTACATATCCTATGTCTGAAATCATTCTCTCGTTCTCGTATAAAGAACTCCACATAACAAAATGGAGAAAACAAAAACAAAAGTTCCTTTTAAAGGCAATTCTGTTAACTTGGAAATCAGCTGTTTAAAAGTTTGGTGTTAGGAAGAATGATTTCTTTTAAAGAAAAATAACACTTTTATTGAGTTAGGATGAATTAAATAAATTTGTTCACTTCATATAGTTTAGGCAACAATTTATAGTTGAAAAGAGAACGATTTCAGACATAGGACATTACATAGCAAATTTTCATTTCTCTTCCTGGTCCTTCGGCCTTAGAAAGCACATTGCGCTACGAGTACCAAGCAAAGCAGAGCACTACAACTAGAAATAAATGAACAATCACTTTGAAGGACCTTGGAAAGAAAATAACACATTACAAGAGAATCAGATTAAAAAAAACACATTTGCGAGGACAAGCAGAAGTGGTATCCCATCAGTGGGCTTTTCAGAGGGACACAGACCACCTGGGCTCCGCTCTTGTCTTTTCTATGTGTCCTCCATGGTTATTTTCTGTTCATTCTCCGTCCGTCTTTCATCTTCCCTCCAGAGTACGTGCTCTTTTCTCCTCTATGTTCACCAAATCCCACTCTCGCTACTTTATTATTAAAGCCTATGTTCTATGACCCTAGTGACACCAGGGAAGACAATGAGCTATTCTACTCTGTCACCATATTCGGATGAACCAATAGAGAGGAAGAGAATCAATGGTCACCTCTGACCTGCTGCCGGTGCGTCTAAGGACAAACAAATGCTGGTGACTTCAGTTTCATGAATGTAGGCCTTGTGTTGTGCTTTTTTAAATCCTATATCTATGATGTAGTACATTTAATGGACAAGTTTAACACTGCAGAAATTGAACAGGTTTCACATGTGAAAGAGCCTACTAGTACTAGGAGCATCAAACTTTCTGGTTATGAGATACTGTGAAAAATATGAACTCAAACTCACTGTGTTGGAAGGACAAGGGTGCTGGGCTGGACTTTGGGTCTTCTTTTGGCAGATGTTCCCATCTGATTGGCTGAGCGTTTGAGTGACTGTTGGTTTAGAAGACTGGAGGCCAAACCTGCATGGTACTGCAACTACAGAAGAAAAAAATGTCTATGTATTAGGGCTGTCACGATTAACACATTTGCTTAATCCTGATATAATTCCATTTACGTGACACACACATCACACATTACTGTAATATAATATTTAGGGTGGTTGGATTTTGTTTGTTAACAGGGCTGACCACTGTGCTTGTCAAGTCATTTCTTAATTCCACATTAATTCATAGTTTTATGGCCAATGGATGATAATGCCAACAAGCCTTGAACAGATTCGAAATTAAAGGGTTAGTTCACCCAAAAATGAAAATTAAGTCATTAATTACTCACCCCCATGCTGTTCCAACCCCGTAAGACCTTCGTTCATCTTCGGAACACAAATAAAGATATTTTTGATTGAATCTGAGAGCTAGATCAGTCCTATATAGACTGTCTAAGCCAAGGGACTGGCTCTTGACGGCCCATAAAGTCATTAAAGAAAAGGTTTAAATATTCCATGTGCCTACAGCAGCTCAATTATAAGTTTATCAAGCGACGAGACTACTTTTTGTGCGAAAAAAACATAAATAACGACTTTTATTCCACTATTCCATACTTCCTTATGGGCGCATGCGCGAGAACGAGACGAGGACGTTCTCATTCGCTACTTCTTGTTACCGGCTGCTCACCGCTTAGGAGTTTTACCGCCCCCTACCGTATAAAATGATGATCCATATATAAGGCGCTCCGGGATTATAAGAACACTGTCGTTTTTGAGAAGATTAAAGGCTTTTAAGTGCACCTTATAGTGCGGAAAATACGGCCAAATTGAAAAGCGTATGTACAGCGCGCATCTTCCTCTGCTTGTAAACAAAAAGTTTTGCGCTTCCAGCTATATCAGCACATCATCTTATACGGTAGGTGGCGGTAAAACTCCTAAGCGGTGAGCAGCCGGTAACAAGAAGAGACGAA
>NW_024121726.1:0-16005 GCF_016745375.1 Pimephales promelas
GTGTGCTGTGCAGATTATAGACTGAGAAATACCAGCCGTCTGCTCTGTCTTGACACCTCTACACAGAAGGCAGCTTTCACACAAATGCGATTTTGCCATTTCATAAGATTACCACCCAAACCAAAATAAATAACCTCTTTACAATTTATGTCTGTTTTTACAATAATAACCTAAAAGTATCTTGACATTCTTTGAATATCAAGTGCCTTTCGTTAGAGTGTTTCCGTTAGAATTAATTGCAATACTTATGTTAATATACAAATGTTGTATTATTTGTGTACATTATGGGTTCCTATTTAGGTACACTCTAAAAAATGCTGGGTTGTTTTAACCCAACTTTGGGTCAAATATGGACTAACCCAGCCGTTGGGTTAAATTTTTACATTACATTTTTAACCCAGCATTTTGGGTTTGTCCATATTTGACCCAAAATTGGGTTAAAACAACCCAGCATTTTTTAGAGTGTAGGCCAGCATTTTTATACTTAAAATAAAACTTTATTTTTATACTATGTAAACTTGAAGTTATATCCCATGTACACTCTAAAAAATGCTGGGTTGTTTTAACCCAATTTTGGGTCAAATATGGACAAACCCGAAATGTTGGGTTAAAAATGTAATGTAAAAATTTAACCCAACGGCTGGGTTAGTCCATATTTGACCCAATGTTGGGTTAAAACAACCCAGCATTTTTTAGAGTGTACATTGCCAGTGGATTTATGCCAATGATGTGTCGATTAAATACAGAGATTTGGTCTCTTTTGCACTTTTACTTGACAGTACGTGAAAATCTGTAATAACTGAAAGGAATTACAGGAGCTATAGTGAGGTCACGTGACAGGGAATTCTATGCTATTTACAACGTTTATATTGGAATAATGGCACTTATTAAAACTACAACAGGCATCATTGTGTACTGCGCAGTATGCAGCAAACCATAAACTCGTTTTGCATTTCAGAAAAAGACAATCTCTTGAAGTTATCGCTCCAGCGCCCTCAAGTGGTCCGATCTGCAGCTGCTGGTCCTTTCGGTTTCTGGCACTGCATTCAGACACTTTATGCTGAAACCAGGCGCGTCGTTAGACATGGGCATTATTAAATTTAATAATTTTGTATTTATTTAAAAAAAATACCCGGTATTTTAATCTATCCTTCGGAATAATGTATTAAAGACGATTAAAATGTTCAAGCAGATCAAATTTACTATGGTTACTATACACAGCACGCTTGAGTTTAGATTGCGCACCAGAGGAGAGAGAGAGAGAGAGAGAGTGCCTGAAAGAGCAATCGGTTAATTTACAGCTTTAGGGCTTGACTAATTGTTTGTGGCTTCATTAGACACTTTTTAAAAAGGAAAATAAGGAGTCATGAACGATACGAGGCCGATGAGAGGCAAGAAGAGTTATCTAATTTACTGGCGCCGTTCCCTCATCAAAGCTCAGGTCGGTGAAGGCTCTTCAGCAAAGCCTGGTCGTCTAATTTAACGTTACTTAAGTTAGCACTGTAAGTTACTCATTGTGGTTTTAATGCAGAACATGTAAAGTACGTGGGACCTTATTTCGCCTAAACAAGCTAATCCATTTTGTGAGTCATCATCATAATCCGTTTCTCGTGAAGAATGTAGATGAAGTAGCCTAACTTATTCATCTGATTTGGCTAAGATAAGATTGGATAAGATAGGATTTTTCCCAATTGGTATTATCGAAGAAAATACTAATTATCTTTAGGAATCCTATCTTGCTTCCTATCCAGAGCCGGCCCGAGCCTTTTGGGGGCCCTAAGCAGAATTTGATTTGGGGGCCCCTCCCACGACGCGGAGTCACCTGTGTTTGACGATTATTGACACAAATGTCACGCAATAATGATACATTATAAATGAATACACTTAGGTTATGTATTAGGCTACAACAAAATTAATAGGCTACTTAATAAAAAGAAAATAGATGCCTACTTAGGCCTAAATAAAAAAAAAATTTAACAGTCTTAAAACTGTCTCAAAACATATAAAAGAAATTATTTGCTAAAATTATGACAAAACTGAGAAACATAACAACAAGCCTATTGTTGAAAACTACAAATATTTGGCCTACTATTTCTCAACTGTCTCAATACAGTGTAACTGTCCTCAAAAGCTTTATTATTATTATTATTATTATTATCGTAAGAGACTTTGTTAGATATTACATGACATAATCCAACAAAGTCTGTTACTATAATACCGGTAATGATGTTGGCGCTCGTTGTATGTGTGTATGCAATGTGTTTTTTTTCCCTCGGGTCTTGCCGTAGATGGGTCGTGCGCAGGCTGCGCACTTGGTAGGCTACTGGAGTGTTGTGGGTTTTTGGAGGTCTGATGTGTGGTATAATAAAGTGGAGAAGAGTTCAAACTGCTATGTGTATTATTTAGGCTATTCAAACTGCTACCGTTACACCTTGAAGGTTAAGTTCCCCTGCGGGCTGTTTTCTCCAATACCGATACCGTGACTAAGCGCAGTTGCGCACAAATGGGATTTTAAGCAACAGCTGCTGATAGAACGGCGACGGCAGCCGGAAATAAACAGTTAACTGCCGTAGCTAAAGAGCGCAAAAATCACTAAGCAACAGTAAAGAGGACGGCATAGGGAATAATTTAATCATCAGACAAAATACAAAAAGAAAGTGATTTTAAAAAGAAAGAGAAGGGTTGATTTTAGCACTTAATGATATACAGAAACGATTTCAATGCCACATAACCTAAAACATAACATTAACTGTCTTAATCTGTCACGTAGTAACGACTACGGCAAATCAGCTGTTCTCCCGTAGTAGACGATTACAGTAGAACGTCAAGAAGTAGCAGTTAATGTCGCGCATGCGCAATAGAACGCCAGAATGCCGTTGCCGTTCCACCAGAGGCTGTTGCTTAAAGTCCCTATTTTTGGCCAGGGACACGACGTCGCCGTCGGACCAATGTTTGCTGGGTATTGCTTATATACTGAGGTTTTAATTACGTTATTTTAATATAGTCAGTCGGGAACTAAAGTGGGCCCGTCTAAGGCATGAAACTCCAGGGCTGAAAATGAGTCCCAATCCGGCCCTGTTTAGACGTTTTTTTCGCCGTGGATCGAGGCAAATGAATCCTTTTTCACCTTGAAAATAATAAATGTTTTTTGCATTTTAAATAATAGACCATTTCTCCGTGATCGTCAATAAAACAAAATTCAATTTTTCTCGGTTTAATGAAAACCAATAGTTTGTGATGGTAAGTTTCAGTTTAAGTGTAAGTTTCACGTTTGAGGGGGTTTAAACCGTGACATCTACGTTTTCAAAAGTGGACCAACGTGATTATTTCACGTCTTGTCGTGATACCGGGTTGTTTTGGCCACTTTGTTTGATATAATCACAACAATTTAATGTAAGCAAGAATGGGATTTGAACTCAGATCTTCTTTCTTAAAGCCCAACGCTTTATCAATTGAGCCACTGAATCTGTTGAATTCAAAGGTGTATTGAATGAATTTTTATTGACGGTTTGGTTTTATTTGTTGGAAAAATAAATATAGAAATATAATTTGACACAAGAGCATAGCCCTATTTATGGTTTTGAGTTTAAACTAAACCGTGACATCTACACGTTTTCCAAAGTGGACCAACGTGATTATTTCACGTCTTGTCGTGATACGGGTTGGGCACTGAAGTTACAGTTTCTTCCCTTTGCTAACGGAACTAGGTCGAGTATTTAAAAGGTTATGGTTAACATGGTTAACGTGGTTTAACGTCTATGTAATACGTTGTTTTAGCATAGCCTACCTTTTGCTTAAACGAGGAGCTGGGGGACGCCCAAGAAAATAGACATTTTACTCATTAGGCTGCTTCATTAAAAATGTGACATTTAGACGTTTTCTTCGGCGTGGATCCAGGCAAAAGAATCCTTTTCACCTTGAAAATAATAATTTATTTATTTATTATTATTATTTTTTTGCATTTTAAATAATATAACATTTCTCAGTGATCCTAAATGAAACAAAATTCCATTTTTCTCGGTTTAATGAAAACCTGACATCTACACATTTTCCAAAGCTGAATATTTAGGCTGCTTCATTAAAAATGTGACATTTAGACGTTTTCTTCGGCGTGGATCCAGGCAAATGAATCCTTTTCACCTTGAAAATAATAAATGTTTTTTTTTTTTTTTTTTTTTTTTTTTTTTTGCATTTTAAATAATAGAACATTTCTCAGTGATCGTAAATAAAACAAAATTCAATTTTTCTCGGTTTAATGAAAACCGATAGGTCGTTATGGCAGAGGCGAATAACATCTGGATATCTCTCCACTGGAGCGTGTTAACGCAAACGTGTAAGTTTCATGTTTGAGGGGGTTAAACCGTGACGTCTACACATTTTCCAAAGTGGACTATTTAGGCTGCTTCATTAAAAATGTGACATTTAGACGTTTTTTTCGCCGTGGATCGAGGCAAATGAATCCTTTTCACCTTGAAAATAATAAATGTTTTTTGCATTTTAAATAATGGACCATTTCTCCGTGATCGTCAATAAAACAAAATTCCATTTTTCTCGGTTTAATGAAAAACAATAGGTCGTGATGGTAATTAAGTTTCAGTTTAAGTGTAAGTTTCACGTTTGAGGGGGTTTAGACCGTGACATCTACGTTTTCAAAAGTGGACCAACGTGATTATTTCACGTCTTGTCGTGATACCCGGTTGAAGAAATGTTGTTTTGGCCACTTTGTTTGATATAATCACAACAATTTAACGTAAGCAAGAATGGGATTTGAACTCAGATCTACTTGCTTTAAGCCCAACGCTTTATCAATTGAGCCACTGAATATGTTGAATTTAAAGGTGTATTGAATAGATTTTTATTGACGGTTTGGTTTTATTTGTTGGAAAAATAAATATAGAAATATAATTTGACACAAGAGGGCAGCATAGCCCTATTTATGGTTTTGAGTTTAAACTAAACCGTGACATCTACACGTTTTCCAAAGTGGACCAACATGATTATTTCACGTCTTGTCGTGATACGGGTTGGGCACTGAAGTTACAGGAGTTTCTTCCCGTTGCTAACGGAACTAGGTCGAGTATTTAAAAGGTTATGGTTAACACCGATCAGAATCCAGAGTTTTGAGAAGATTAGGGATACTTAATTTTTCGCCCCAAAAAAAAAACGTAAGGGGTAACATGCACTGTCGTTTTATTTACGGGTCGAAATTTTGATTTTCGATATCTCAGCTCTGGAAGGGTCTAGAGCCTCCATTGTTGCACTCAGGTCTAAGTCTCATGGCCCTCTATCAGAATCCAGAGTTTTGAGAAGATTGGGGATACTTAATTTTTCGCCCAAAAAAAAAAAAAACGTAAGGGGTAACACTGTCGTTTTTTTTCGGGTCGAAATTTTGATTTTCGATATCTCAGCTCTGGAAGGGTCTAGAGCCTCCATTGTTGCACTCAGGTCTAAGTCTCATGGCCCTCTATCAGAATCCAGAGTTTTGAGAAGATTGGGGATACTTAATTTTTCGCCCAAAAAAAAAAAACGTAAGGGGTAACACTGTCGTTTTTTTTTGGTCGAAATTTTGATTTTCGATATCTCAGCTCTGGAAGGGTCTAGAGCCTCCATTTTTGCACTCAGGTCTAAGTCTCATGGCCCTCTATCAGAATCCAGAGTTTTGAGAAGATTGGAGAAACTTAATTTTTCGCCCCAAAAAAAAAACGTAAGGGGTAACACTGTCGTTTTTTTTTTCGGGTCGAAATTTTGAGTTTCGATATCTCAGCTCTGGAAGGGTCTAGAGCCTCCATTTTTGCACTCAGGTCTAAGTCTCATGGCCCTCTATCAGAATCCAGAGTTTTGAGAAGATTGGGGATACTTAATTTTTCGCCCCAAAAAAAAAAAAAAACGTAAGGGGTAACACTGTCGTTTTTTTTTTCGGGTCGAAATTTTGAGTTTCGATATCTCAGCTCTGGAAGGGTCTAGAGCCTCCATTGTTGCACTCAGGTCTAAGTCTCATGGCCCTCTATCAGAATCCAGAGTTTTGAGAAGATTGGGGATACTTAATTTTTCGCCCAAAAAAAAAACGTAAGGGGTAACACTGTCGTTTTTTTTTTCGGGTCGAAATTTTGAGTTTCGATATCTCAGCTCTGGAAGGGTCTAGAGCCTCCATTTTTGCACTCAGGTCTAAGTCTCATGGCCCTCTATCAGAATCCAGAGTTTTGAGAAGATTGGGGATACTTAATTTTTCGCCCAAAAAAAAAACGTAAGGGGTAACACTGTCGTTTTTTTTTCTGGTCGAAATTTTGAGTTTCGATATCTCAGCTCTGGAAGGGTCTAGAGCCTCCATTTTTGCACTCAGGTCTAAGTCTCATGGCCCTCTATCAGAATCCAGAGTTTTGAGAAGATTGGGGAAACTTAATTTTTCGCCCAAAAAAAAAACGTAAGGGGTAACACTGTCGTTTTTTTTTGGTCGAAATTTTGAGTTTCGATATCTCAGCTCTGGAAGGGTCTAGAGCCTCCATTTTTGCACTCAGGTCTAAGTCTCATGGCCCTCTATCAGAATCCAGAGTTTTGAGAAGATTGGAGAAACTTAATTTTTCGCCCAAAAAAAAAAACGTAAGGGGTACCACTGTCGTTTTTTTTTTTCGGGTCGAAATTTTGAGTTTCGATATCTCAGCTCTGGAAGGGTCTAGAGCCTCCATTTTTGCACTCAGGTCTAAGTCTCATGGCCCTCTATCAGAATCCAGAGTTTTGAGAAGATTGGGGATACTTAATTTTTCGCCCAAAAAAAAAAACGTAAGGGGTAACACTGTCGTTTTTTTTTTTCGGGTCGAAATTTTGAGTTTCGATATCTCAGCTCTGGAAGGGTCTAGAGCCTCCATTTTTGCACTCAGGTCTAAGTCTCATGGCCCTCTATCAGAATCCAGAGTTTTGAGAAGATTGGGGAAACTTAATTTTTCGCCCAAAAAAAAAAAACGTAAGGGGTAACACTGTCGTTTTTTTTTTCGGGTCGAAATTTTGAGTTTCGATATCTCAGCTCTGGAAGGGTCTAGAGCCTCCATTTTGCACTCAGGTCTAAGTCTCATGGCCCTCTATCAGAATTTGGGAAGATTGGAGAAACTTAATTTTTCGCCCAAAAAAAAAAAACGTAAGGGGTAACACTGTCGTTTTTTTTTCGGGTCGAAATTTTGAGTTTCGATATCTCAGCTCTGGAAGGGTCTAGAGCCTCCATTTTTGCACTCAGGTCTAAGTCTCATGGCCCTCTATCAGAATCCAGAGTTTTGAGAAGATTGGGGATACTTAATTTTTCGCCCCCAAAAAAAAACGTAAGGGGTAACACTGTCGTTTTTTTTTCGGGTCGAAATTTTGAGTTTCGATATCTCAGCTCTGGAAGGGTCTAGAGCCTCCATTTTTGCACTCAGGTCTAAGTCTCATGGCCCTCTATCAGAATCCAGAGTTTTGAGAAGATTGGAGAAACTTAATTTTTCGCCCAAAAAAAAAACGTAAGGGGTAACACTGTCGTTTTTTTTTCGGGTCGAAATTTTGAGTTTCGATATCTCAGCTCTGGAAGGGTCTAGAGCCTCCATTTTTGCACTCAGGTCTAAGTCTCATGGCCCTCTATCAGAATCCAGAGTTTTGAGAAGATTGGAGAAACTTAATTTTTCGCCCAAAAAAAAAAACGTAAGGGGTAACACTGTCGTTTTTTTTTCGGGTCGAAATTTTGAGTTTCGATATCTCAGCTCTGGAAGGGTCTAGAGCCTCCATTTTTGCACTCAGGTCTAAGTCTCATGGCCCTCTATCAGAATCCAGAGTTTTGAGAAGATTGGAGAAACTTAATTTTTCGCCCAAAAAAAAAAAACGTAAGGGGTAACACTGTCGTTTTTTTTTTCGGGTCGAAATTTTGAGTTTCGATATCTCAGCTCTGGAAGGGTCTAGAGCCTCCATTTTTGCACTCAGGTCTAAGTCTCATGGCCCTCTATCAGAATCCAGAGTTTTGAGAAGATTGGAGAAACTTAATTTTTCGCCCAAAAAAAAAAAACGTAAGGGGTAACACTGTCGTTTTTTTTTCGGGTCGAAATTTTGAGTTTCGATATCTCAGCTCTGGAAGGGTCTAGAGCCTCCATTTTTGCACTCAGGTCTAAGTCTCATGGCCCTCTATCAGAATCCAGAGTTTTGAGAAGATTGGGGAAACTTAATTTTTCGCCCAAAAAAAAAAACGTAAGGGGTAACACTGTCGTTTTTTTTTTCGGGTCGAAATTTTGAGTTTCGATATCTCAGCTCTGGAAGGGTCTAGAGCCTCCATTTTTGCACTCAGGTCTAAGTCTCATGGCCCTCTATCAGAATCCAGAGTTTTGAGAAGATTGGGGAAACTTAATTTTTCGCCCAAAAAAAAAAACGTAAGGGGTAACACTGTCGTTTTTTTTTCGGGTCGAAATTTTGAGTTTCGATATCTCAGCTCTGGAAGGGTCTAGAGCCTCCATTTTTGCACTCAGGTCTAAGTCTCATGGCCCTCTATCAGAATCCAGAGTTTTGAGAAGATTGGAGAAACTTAATTTTTCGCCCAAAAAAAAAAAACGTAAGGGGTAACACTGTCGTTTTTTTTTCGGGTCGAAATTTTGAGTTTCGATATCTCAGCTCTGGAAGGGTCTAGAGCCTCCATTTTTGCACTCAGGTCTAAGTCTCATGGCCCTCTATCAGAATCCAGAGTTTTGAGAAGATTGGGAAACTTAATTTTTCGCCCAAAAAAAAAAACGTAAGGGGTAACACTGTCGTTTTTTTTTCGGGTCGAAATTTTGAGTTTCGATATCTCAGCTCTGGAAGGGTCTAGAGCCTCCATTTTTGCACTCAGGTCTAAGTCTCATGGCCCTCTATCAGAATCCAGAGTTTTGAGAAGATTGGAGAAACTTAATTTTTCGCCCAAAAAAAAAAAACGTAAGGGGTAACACTGTCGTTTTTTTTTCGGGTCGAAATTTTGAGTTTCGATATCTCAGCTCTGGAAGGGTCTAGAGCCTCCATTTTTGCACTCAGGTCTAAGTCTCATGGCCCTCTATCAGAATCCAGAGTTTTGAGAAGATTGGAGAAACTTAATTTTTCGCCCAAAAAAAAAAAACGTAAGGGGTAACACTGTCGTTTTTTTTTTCGGGTCGAAATTTTGAGTTTCGATATCTCAGCTCTGGAAGGGTCTAGAGCCTCCATTTTTGCACTCAGGTCTAAGTCTCATGGCCCTCTATCAGAATCCAGAGTTTTGAGAAGATTGGAGAAACTTAATTTTTCGCCCCAAAAAAAAAACGTAAGGGGTAACACTGTCGTTTTTTTTTCGGGTCGAAATTTTGAGTTTCGATATCTCAGCTCTGGAAGGGTCTAGAGCCTCCATTTTTGCACTCAGGTCTAAGTCTCATGGCCCTCTATCAGAATCCAGAGTTTTGAGAAGATTGGGGAAACTTAATTTTTCGCCCAAAAAAAAAAACGTAAGGGGTAACACTGTCGTTTTTTTTTCGGGTCGAAATTTTGAGTTTCGATATCTCAGCTCTGGAAGGGTCTAGAGCCTCCATTTTTGCACTCAGGTCTAAGTCTCATGGCCCTCTATCAGAATCCAGAGTTTTGAGAAGATTGGGGAAACTTAATTTTTCGCCCAAAAAAAAAACGTAAGGGGTAACACTGTCGTTTTTTTTTCGGGTCGAAATTTTGAGTTTCGATATCTCAGCTCTGGAAGGGTCTAGAGCCTCCATTTTTGCACTCAGGTCTAAGTCTCATGGCCCTCTATCAGAATCCAGAGTTTTGAGAAGATTGGGAAACTTAATTTTTCGCCCAAAAAAAAAACGTAAGGGGTAACACTGTCGTTTTTTTTTCGGGTCGAAATTTTGAGTTTCGATATCTCAGCTCTGGAAGGGTCTAGAGCCTCCATTTTTGCACTCAGGTCTAAGTCTCATGGCCCTCTATCAGAATCCAGAGTTTTGAGAAGATTGGGAAACTTAATTTTTCGCCCAAAAAAAAAAACGTAAGGGGTAACACTGTCGTTTTTTTTTTCGGGTCGAAATTTTGAGTTTCGATATCTCAGCTCTGGAAGGGTCTAGAGCCTCCATTTTTGCACTCAGGTCTAAGTCTCATGGCCCTCTATCAGAATCCAGAGTTTTGAGAAGATTGGGGAAACTTAATTTTTCGCCCAAAAAAAAAAACGTAAGGGGTAACACTGTCGTTTTTTTTTTCGGGTCGAAATTTTGAGTTTCGATATCTCAGCTCTGGAAGGGTCTAGAGCCTCCATTTTTGCACTCAGGTCTAAGTCTCATGGCCCTCTATCAGAATCCAGAGTTTTGAGAAGATTGGGAAACTTAATTTTTCGCCCAAAAAAAAAAACGTAAGGGGTAACACTGTCGTTTTTTTTTCGGGTCGAAATTTTGAGTTTCGATATCTCAGCTCTGGAAGGGTCTAGAGCCTCCATTTTTGCACTCAGGTCTAAGTCTCATGGCCCTCTATCAGAATCCAGAGTTTTGAGAAGATTGGGAAACTTAATTTTTCGCCCAAAAAAAAAAACGTAAGGGGTAACACTGTCGTTTTTTTTTTCGGGTCGAAATTTTGAGTTTCGATATCTCAGCTCTGGAAGGGTCTAGAGCCTCCATTTTTGCACTCAGGTCTAAGTCTCATGGCCCTCTATCAGAATCCAGAGTTTTGAGAAGATTGGGGAAACTTAATTTTTCGCCCAAAAAAAAAAAACGTAAGGGGTAACACTGTCGTTTTTTTTTCGGGTCGAAATTTTGAGTTTCGATATCTCAGCTCTGGAAGGGTCTAGAGCCTCCATTTTTGCACTCAGGTCTAAGTCTCATGGCCCTCTATCAGAATCCAGAGTTTTGAGAAGATTGGAGAAACTTAATTTTTCGCCCGAAAAAAAAAAACGTAAGGGGTAACACTGTCGTTTTTTTTTTCGGGTCGAAATTTTGAGTTTCGATATCTCAGCTCTGGAAGGGTCTAGAGCCTCCATTTTTGCACTCAGGTCTAAGTCTCATGGCCCTCTATCAGAATCCAGAGTTTTGAGAAGATTGGGGAAACTTAATTTTTCGCCCAAAAAAAAAAACGTAAGGGGTAACACTGTCGTTTTTTTTTTTCGAAATTTTGAGTTTCGATATCTCAGCTCTGGAAGGGTCTAGAGCCTCCATTTTTGCACTCAGGTCTAAGTCTCATGGCCCTCTATCAGAATCCAGAGTTTTGAGAAGATTGGGGAAACTTAATTTTTCGCCCCAAAAAAAAACGTAAGGGGTAACACTGTCGTTTTTTTTTTCGGGTCGAAATTTTGAGTTTCGATATCTCAGCTCTGGAAGGGTCTAGAGCCTCCATTTTTGCACTCAGGTCTAAGTCTCATGGCCCTCTATCAGAATCCAGAGTTTTGAGAAGATTGGAGAAACTTAATTTTTCGCCCAAAAAAAAAAACGTAAGGGGTAACACTGTCGTTTTTTTTTCGGGTCGAAATTTTGAGTTTCGATATCTCAGCTCTGGAAGGGTCTAGAGCCTCCATTTTTGCACTCAGGTCTAAGTCTCATGGCCCTCTATCAGAATCCAGAGTTTTGAGAAGATTGGGGAAACTTAATTTTTCGCCCAAAAAAAAAACGTAAGGGGTAACACTGTCGTTTTTTTTTCGGGTCGAAATTTTGAGTTTCGATATCTCAGCTCTGGAAGGGTCTAGAGCCTCCATTTTTGCACTCAGGTCTAAGTCTCATGGCCCTCTATCAGAATCCAGAGTTTTGAGAAGATTGGGGAAACTTAATTTTTCGCCCAAAAAAAAAAACGTAAGGGGTAACACTGTCGTTTTTTTTTCGGGTCGAAATTTTGAGTTTCGATATCTCAGCTCTGGAAGGGTCTAGAGCCTCCATTTTTGCACTCAGGTCTAAGTCTCATGGCCCTCTATCAGAATCCAGAGTTTTGAGAAGATTGGAGAAACTTAATTTTTCGCCCAAAAAAAAAAACGTAAGGGGTAACACTGTCGTTTTTTTTTTCGGGTCGAAATTTTGAGTTTCGATATCTCAGCTCTGGAAGGGTCTAGAGCCTCCATTTTTGCACTCAGGTCTAAGTCTCATGGCCCTCTATCAGAATCCAGAGTTTTGAGAAGATTGGAGAAACTTAATTTTTCGCCCAAAAAAAAAAAACGTAAGGGGTAACACTGTCGTTTTTTTTTCGGGTCGAAATTTTGAGTTTCGATATCTCAGCTCTGGAAGGGTCTAGAGCCTCCATTTTTGCACTCAGGTCTAAGTCTCATGGCCCTCTATCAGAATCCAGAGTTTTGAGAAGATTGGAGAAACTTAATTTTTCGCCCAAAAAAAAAAAACGTAAGGGGTAACACTGTCGTTTTTTTTTCGGGTCGAAATTTTGAGTTTCGATATCTCAGCTCTGGAAGGGTCTAGAGCCTCCATTTTTGCACTCAGGTCTAAGTCTCATGGCCCTCTATCAGAATCCAGAGTTTTGGGAAGATTGGAGAAACTTAATTTTTCGCCCAAAAAAAAAACGTAAGGGGTAACACTGTCGTTTTTTTTTCGGGTCGAAATTTTGAGTTTCGATATCTCAGCTCTGGAAGGGTCTAGAGCCTCCATTTTTGCACTCAGGTCTAAGTCTCATGGCCCTCTATCAGAATCCAGAGTTTTGAGAAGATTGGAGAAACTTAATTTTTCGCCCAAAAAAAAAAACGTAAGGGGTAACACTGTCGTTTTTTTTTTCGGGTCGAAATTTTGAGTTTCGATATCTCAGCTCTGGAAGGGTCTAGAGCCTCCATTTTTGCACTCAGGTCTAAGTCTCATGGCCCTCTATCAGAATCCAGAGTTTTGAGAAGATTGGGGAAACTTAATTTTTCGCCCAAAAAAAAAAACGTAAGGGGTAACACTGTCGTTTTTTTTTCGGGTCGAAATTTTGAGTTTCGATATCTCAGCTCTGGAAGGGTCTAGAGCCTCCATTTTTGCACTCAGGTCTAAGTCTCATGGCCCTCTATCAGAATCCAGAGTTTTGAGAAGATTGGAGAAACTTAATTTTTCGCCCAAAAAAAAAAACGTAAGGGGTAACACTGTCGTTTTTTTTTCGGGTCGAAATTTTGAGTTTCGATATCTCAGCTCTGGAAGGGTCTAGAGCCTCCATTTTTGCACTCAGGTCTAAGTCTCATGGCCCTCTATCAGAATCCAGAGTTTTGGGAAGATTGGAGAAACTTAATTTTTCGCCCAAAAAAAAAAACGTAAGGGGTAACACTGTCGTTTTTTTTCGGGTCGAAATTTTGAGTTTCGATATCTCAGCTCTGGAAGGGTCTAGAGCCTCCATTTTTGCACTCAGGTCTAAGTCTCATGGCCCTCTATCAGAATCCAGAGTTTTGGGAAGATTGGAGAAACTTAATTTTTCGCCCAAAAAAAAAACGTAAGGGGTAACACTGTCGTTTTTTTTTCGGGTCGAAATTTTGAGTTTCGATATCTCAGCTCTGGAAGGGTCTAGAGCCTCCATTTTTGCACTCAGGTCTAAGTCTCATGGCCCTCTATCAGAATCCAGAGTTTTGAGAAGATTGGGAAACTTAATTTTTCGCCCAAAAAAAAAACGTAAGGGGTAACACTGTCGTTTTTTTTTTCGGGTCGAATTTTTGAGTTTCGATATCTCAGCTCTGGAAGGGTCTAGAGCCTCCATTTTTGCACTCAGGTCTAAGTCTCATGGCCCTCTATCAGAATCCAGAGTTTTGAGAAGATTGGAGAAACTTAATTTTTCGCCCAAAAAAAAAAAACGTAAGGGGTACACTGTCGTTTTTTTTTCGGGTCGAAATTTTTGAGTTTCGATATCTCAGCTCTGGAAGGGTCTAGAGCCTCCATTTTTGCACTCAGGTCTAAGTCTCATGGCCCTCTATCAGAATCCAGAGTTTTGAGAAGATTGGAGAAACTTAATTTTTCGCCCAAAAAAAAAAACGTAAGGGGTACCACTGTCGTTTTTTTTTCGGTCGAAATTTTGAGTTTCGATATCTCAGCTCTGGAAGGGTCTAGAGCCTCCATTTTTGCACTCAGGTCTAAGTCTCATGGCCCTCTATCAGAATCCAGAGTTTTGAGAAGATTGGGAAACTTAATTTTTCGCCCAAAAAAAAAACGTAAGGGGTAACACTGTCGTTTTTTTTTTCGGGTCGAAATTTTGAGTTTCGATATCTCAGCTCTGGAAGGGGCTAGAGCCTCCATTTTTGCACTCAGGTCTAAGTCTCATGGCCCTCTATCAGAATCCAGAGTTTTGAGAAGATTGGAGAAACTTAATTTTTCGCCCAAAAAAAAAAACGTAAGGGGTAACACTGTCGTTTTTTTTTCGGGTCGAAATTTTGAGTTTCGATATCTCAGCTCTGGAAGGGTCTAGAGCCTCCATTTTTGCACTCAGGTCTAAGTCTCATGGCCCTCTATCAGAATCCAGAGTTTTGAGAAGATTGGGGATACTTAATTTTTCGCCCCAAAAAAAAAACGTAAGGGGTAACACTGTCGTTTTTTTTTTTGGGTCGAAATTTTGAGTTTCGATATCTCAGCACTGGAAGGGTCTAGAGCAGGGTCCTCAATAGGCGCCCGCGGCCACATCCGGCCGCGAAAGGAAATGTTTGGCCCGCGCTCATTTCCAGGTTGTCATGGTAACATCAGTGTAAGCAAAATTAAACGGCAGTATCTAGGCAATTCGCGCGCAACAGAAATATGGCAAGTGTGAAGAAAAGAAAAGTGGACACAGAAAACAGACGATCAAATCTGAATGACTGAACAATTTTGTTTTATTTTGCCCTGACCACCACAACGAAAGCCAACGTGTTTGCTATGCACGCAGACCGTGGCTGTCTGTAAGTCTGAACAATCAAACGCCATTTTTAACTCATTGCACAGCAATTTAAAGCAATTTTCCTGAACATTCTGAGAGTCGCAAACAAGAAGGATCACAATTGGCAGCAGCTTAAAAGCAGTCAGTTGCTGTTATTCATAAAACTACATCCATTCAGGAGAATGCCACCGCAGCATCCTTACGTGTGGCTTGGAATCTGCAAAGGCCAAAAAGCCGTTCTCGGATGGCGAATTTATTAAAACCTTGCGATTGACATGGTGGAAGAAGTTTTAAAATCACGATGAGAAAACGAAGAAATGGTTGTGGAACTATTACAGAAGGTGCCGTTATCTGATTGCACGGCAACAAGAAGAGTAGAAACACTGGCGGGTGAGTGTCTGTCCAATCTTTTATCCGACATAAAGAAAGCTGAAGTCATGTCACTTGCAATAGACTCGTCTTGCGACCGAACCGACATTGAACAGCTGTCAGTGTTCGTCAGATTTTTTGATGGAAAGGTTTCCGCGAAGAGCTGCTTTGTTTTGTTGCCAATACAAGGACGCGCAACCGGAGAAATAATTTTTAACGAACTGATGCAATTCTTTGAAACGAATGGATTAGTTTAAGCAAAGTTGTGTCAGTTGTCACTGACGGGGCTCCGTCAATGGTTGGACATCACAGAGGCCTGATAAGCAGGTTAGCTGCTGTCAATCCAAATCTCATAACATTTCACTGCATTATCTCATAAATCGGTGTTATGCGCCAAATTGTCTGGAAAAATGAAAGACAATGGATACTGTGATGAGGCTGGTAAACTTTATTCGCGCGAGTTCTGGTCTGCAACTCGCCTTTTCCGAGCCTTGCTGGAGAAATGTCTGCAGAACGCATGATCTTTTGCTGCACAATGATGTCCGATGGCTGAGGCAAGGGTCGTGTGCTGGAAAGAGTGTGTGAACTTCAAAATGAACTTTGTACATTTTTAAGCAGCCTTCAAAGCCAAAAGGCAGAGACATTTTCTGAGTTTTTTGAAAGACAACACAGAGATGGCATTCGTGCATTTTTTGTGCGATATCATGTCTCACCTGAATCAGCTTAATTTGCAATTGCAAGGCAAGAACCACACTATTGCTGACATGTACGAAGCGGTTGAAGCTTTTCGTTTAAAGCTGACGCTTTTTGAGCGGGATCTTCAAGGGAGAAAGCTGCACTTTCCGTATTTACAACAGCATTGCGAGCGAC
>NW_024121727.1:0-15876 GCF_016745375.1 Pimephales promelas
CCCTGTCCCCTCTTAGTGTCACGCTGGATGACAGCAGTCCTCAGGCGGGGGATGGAGTGGACGGAAAAGAGAAGGAAAGCATAGAAAGAAGAGGCAGGATAGCTGAATGGCCGTGGCAGACTGTCCCAGAGGATCTGTCCCCTCACTTTGAACCCTCTGACCCTGAGGACAGATGTGCACCTGGACAAACAAAACCACACAGGCAAAGACACACAGATATAGATAGATCTTCAGTGCAAAAGATTAAGATGTGCTGATCTGCATTCATTTAATACAGTACAGCACAAAAAACAAAAAACATGCACGTCATGTAAGAGACCAGCATATTTTCAATGTGTATGAATTCTGTGGCTGTATTAATTAATTATTTTTAATTCTGAAAATTACAAACCTATACATTAATGAATAGGAAGATGTGGGAAAATAACAATGCCAATGTTTTATCGGAGACTTGATAGCTGTCAAATTTACTCCAGTGAATATTTTAGAAAGTCAATTTCTGCACCGTACAATCTCAAAACAACAAAACTATTGAACATTTCCACCTTTTTTCCCCCAGAACAAAAGTACACTTTATTAAACAAATATTGACCCCAAAAGAAATACATGCTGTCATGTGGCAAGTTAAACAGGCTTTAAATTAAAGAGTAAAATAATCATGCAACACAAAACATACAATCATTATTAGCTATAATTCTTATATATATATACACAATTTAAAATGTGACAATTTGCCACGATCAAAATGTGACAACTAGGCCCAATGAGAGTTTTTTTTAAATTCCATTTGTTGAAAACACACATGACAACATATTTGTGACTTTGCTTAGCCCTCTTAAATGTACTGATTATACATTTAAATCCCCCCCCCCCCCCCTCCCAGCTAACAAAGTTAGGTTCTGAGAACGTTTTTCTAACGTTCCATTTTGGTTGTGGGAAGGTTAATTTAAAATGTTCTAAAAACGTGGAAATGTCTAGTTTGCTTAACGTTGCTGGAACGGTGTCTTAATGTTTGCAGAACGTTGCTGGAACGTTATGAGAACGTTTATCAAACACAAATAACCCGATAAAGACGTTCCGATAACGTTTTTCTAAGAACGTTTTTTATCAACGTAATGAGAACGTTCATCAAATACAAATAACGTGATAAAGACGTTCCAAGAACGTTGTTCTAAGAACGTTTTCTCTCAACGTTACAAGAACGTTAATAATGTTATATGAACGTTCCGAAAACATTATTTTAATAACGTTTTGTCCTAACATTTACACAACTTTTAAAGAACGTTAGTGAATGTTCTGGGAACGTTCCCTGTTAGCTCCCCCTCAATCACCAACGCATTTTCATAAATTTTGTCTGTTCATCATCCAGAGCTATTATATATCTTCAGCCAACTTGAAATATTTATATATAGTTGTGTTAACTACTACCTTCCTGGTAAATGTTTGGAAGTTTTTGGAAGCTCAAAGCAAGGGTTGGAACAGGGTTGGAACAACATGAAGGATGTCTAAACATCCTTGAAACTATACATTTCAACTACCTATACTCTTTAAAGTTCAGGAGTCAGAACAATATTTAGGAAGTTGATAAAACATATTTGTTAAACTCTGACTCGTTCTCTGTACCTCTCGTGTCAAGGCTCGAGATTTACCCACCACTTTTGTTCTGTCCATCCTCTCCTCTGCTCTCTCTCTCTCTCTCTCTTGGCCCCGGCATCGATCTCTGTCAGTATCCAATGTCAAAGACACATTCAGAGATGCTTTTCCTCTCTCGTTAATAATTCACATTGCCTGAATCATCAATAATAATTCTCACCAAGCAATCATTCAGCTTTACCACCATTCACCCTGGGCCTCCTTCTCTTACTCTTTGTCAGTCTCATACATCTCATCTGAGTTTTTCTTCTCAGATCACATGTGCCCTTTCTCTTAAAGTCGACATGAAATCATAACTGACCAGATTTACTTTCTTGATGTAAGTTCCTGTCTTATTGCCGGTGATTCATCACTGCAGGTTATTTGGCCTAATAATCAAAATGTAGAAATCTGAACTACTTTCTTTTTCCACTGATGCCTCTTGTGCCACACAAGATAAGGTCAAAGCTAATAGACTCAAAAAAACATTTTTTCTTAGTTATAGTTGATTGCACTATTAGTATTATTGAATGTAACATAAGTACTGTATGTCATGTTTTCATTTGTTATATTATTTCCATTTATAAATTAAATAATACAGTTACCGGGGGGCTGTCCAGCATGTGACACCTCAGAGGCTCTATGCATCTCTGAAATGACAGGCGCCAGTGCGGAGGAAATATCAGCTGAATCAGCAAGATGCAACTATGAGAAGTATTGTTTGCTTTAAATTCACCTTACCTACACTTTAAATTGTTCATATGCGGGTGGGGGATAAAACATTACAACATATGATAGAATCTAGTATGTTTGTGTGTTCTATGGTGTGTTTTTGCAGTTTACATTCTATATTTTCAAGATATTCACTTTTAAATAATTGTATGAAATTACACTGCATTCCATTCAAATAGGCCTACAACATATATATGGTATATATGGTATATATATGGTATATATGGTATATATATATATATATATATATAGTATATATATATATTAGAGCTGTCAAACGATTAATCGTGATTAATCACATCCAAAATAAAAGTTTGTGTTTATGTGGGTGCACTGTGTATAATTATTTTTATATATATATATATATATATATATATATATATATATATAAATACACACACATGTATATATTAAAGAAATATTTTCATGTATATACTGTATATAGATTTATATATAATTTATATTATATATGATTTATATTATATATAATATAAATTATATATCATTTATATTATATATAAATAAAAATATTTTATATATAAATAATATTTTTTCTTAAATATACATGCATGTGTGTGTATTTATATATATAAAATATAGATATATACAAAATAATTCTACACAGTGCACCCACATATATTATGTAAACACAAACTTTTATTTTGGATGCGATTAATCATGATAAATCGTTTGACAGCCCTATATATATATATATATATATATATATATACACACACACACACACACACACACACACACACACATTTTTTGTATGTGTACAATACATTTATTTTTTATTTCTAATTATTAAAAAAATATACATTATTGAGCATCCAAAGACTTTTTCAAAGCATAAACAACTTTAGCAATGGGGGATATTTATTGAATATTTTATAAAGAGGAGTGATTGCGTTTGTGCTAATTTGTGTTTAGTTTTTATCTGATCATCCCTATAATTTGTCCCTACATCCAACGATTAAACCCATCTAAACGATTAGAACTTTCTGTTTAAATTCCAAAGATTTGTAAACAGTCTTTTCTGTGGTGAAAAAAAAAAAAAAAAAAAAAACAGAGACAGAGGCATGTTTTCATTTCCTCTGTAAGTGTAAAGCTGCAATCCAGCCATGTTCAAATAAATGGACCTGCGCAAAGAGAGAGAGAGAGAGAGAGAGAGAGAGAGAGAGAGAGAGAGAGAGAGAGAGAGAGAGAGAGAGAGAGAGAGAGAGAGAGAGAGAGAGAGAGAGAGAGAGATGTCTAATGTGTACGTAAAATCTCCAGCGGGGCTCGTGCCAAGTGTAAGTGGTTGAGTGATATTGGCAAAAAGACAGAGGAGAAAAAAGAGCACGTAAGATTTAGGCATTTTCCTTAATGCTATAAGAGGTTATTGATATTTTGATTTTTGCTGTGGGGCAGCCCATGCTGAGACAGCATCTTTGTAGCCGTCCGTTTATGGGTGAAAGACATGCAACTCGCTCCCAGAAAATCGTCCTCTGGGAATGCTGCAGCAAGTTTAGGTGAGATAGAGGGGAAAAAAAGAGAAATGGTATTTCTTACAGACAGTACAGAGAAAGACAGTGAATTGAGACACTGCTAATAAGCAAACCCTCTCTATGCAACACTTATTTAGCTGGTGAACTAGTTTTGGCCTAAAATTAATTATTACCGGTACACTAAAACAGATTGATTCCCTCCGTTATTAAAATAACCCATTTTGATACTTTTCCAAAGTCTGTGGCCAAATTACAGCACTTACAGGGAGAGCCCCCTCTGTATAAACAATACGTATTTTTATGACACATCTAATGCAATAATCTAAAAGTAATGTTTAAAGTAAGAATTATTAAACAAAAATTACAGTACTTTTTGATTACTGAAAAAAATCAGACACATGAGAGAGAGAGACAGACACATGTACACAGACACATGTACAGTTCAAAAGTTCAGTGTCTGTTTGAATTTTTTAAAGGATTAGTTCACTTTTGAAAAATCTTTTGCTGACAATTTACTCACCCCCATATCATCCAAGATGTCCATGTCTTTCTTTCCTCAGTCAAAAAGAAATTAAGGTTTTTGATGAAAACATTCCAGGATTTTTCTCCATACAATGGACTTACATGGGAACCAGACGGTCCAAGGTCCAAAATACAGTTAATAACAGTTTCAGATGCAGCTTAAAATGTCTTTAAACGACACCAGACGATGAATAAGGGTCTTATCATGCGATAAGATCGGTTATTTCAAAACTTTTCTAAGGACAAATGCTAGCCTTGCTCTATTCTGTGAGGTGCGTTTGTAACGTCACGTAATGCGTAATTACGTTCAAAAGGTCACGGGCGACATAGCCGGAAGTACAGTCATGGACATCTTGGATGACATGGGCGTGAGTAAATTATCAGCAAAAGTTTTTTCAAAAGTGAACTAATCCTTTAATGTTATTGTCCTTTGTGTTCACCAAGGCTTTATACATGCAATTTGATCAAAAACAATAAAAACAGCAATTTTATGGAATATTTTTGCAATTTAAAATAACAGTTTTCTATTTTCTTATATATTTAAATGTTTTAAAAAAATAATTTTAATTTATTAAATAAAAATGTATTCCATCCATCCATCTTCTTCCGGTTATCCAGGGCCGGGTCACGGGGGCAGAAGTCTAAGACTTCCCTCTCCCTAGACACTTCCTCCAGCTCTTCCGGGGGGACACCAAGGCATTCTCAGGCCAGCCGGGAGACAAAGTCCCTCTTCCCCAGGGTCTCCTCCCAGTGGGACGTGCCTGGAATACCTTCCCGGGAAGGCGTCCAGGAGGCATCTGGAACAGATGCCCAAGCCACCTCAGCTGACACCTCTTGATGCGGAGGAGCAGCGGCTCTACACTGAGCTCCTCCAGAGTGACCGAGCTTCTCACCCTATCTCTAAGGGATTGCCCAGCCACCCTCCAGAGAAAGCTCATTCCGGCTACCTGTATGCAGGATCTTGTCCTTTCGGTCATGACCCAAAGCTCATGACCATAGGTGAGAGTGGGAAAGTAGATTGACTGGTAAATCGAGAGTTTCGCCTTGCGCCTTTTCGCCTCCTTCTTCACCACGACAGATCTGTACATCGACCGCATTACTGCAGAAGGAGCACCAGTTCGTCTGTCAATCTTGTCAGTCCATCCTTCCCTCACTCATGAACAAAACCCTAAGATACTTAAACTGCTCCACTTGACCTGAAGTGAGCAAGCCAGTCTTTTCCGACTGAGGACCATGGCCTCGGATTTGGAGGTGCTGATTCTCATCCCAGCCACTTCACACTCGGCTGCAAACCGTCCCAGTGCATGCTGAAGGTGCTGGTCTGAAGGGGCCAACATGACAACATCATCCATAAAGAGCCGAGACGAAATCGTGTGGTCCCCAAACCTGACACCCTCCAGCCCCTGGCTGGGCCTAGAAATTATGTCCATAAAGATTATGAACATAACCTGCCAGAGTCCAACATGTGCCGGGAAGAAGTCAAGTCAATTTATTCATAGAGCCCTACATAAACATTTGTTTATCCAAAGTGCTTTACAGATGGTCAAATAAGTTAATAGAGAAAAACTACTAGTAATAGACTATTAAGAAAACATTTCTACATACACATACAAAATACACGGTGTAACATAGACGGCATCACTCAAATGTGAGAGTATAAAAATGATTCTTTAAACTAGATTTAAAAACGTTGAGCGATGGAGAGGCCCTGATATTAATAGGTAAGCTGTTCCAAAGTTTAGGAGCAGCAACCGCGAAAGCTCTGTCAACTTTGAATTTGCAACATGAACGAGGGACTGATAAAAGAAGCTGGTTACAGGATCTTAATGACCTATAGGTTGTATATGGATACTGGATAAGTTCACAGATATAATCCGGGGCTGAATTTTGTATGGCCTTATAAACAAAAAGAAGAACCTTGAAATCAACCAGTACCGTAAAGCAAGAACAGGAGTGATATGCTTCCGTTTTTTGTTCCTGTCAGCAATCTGGCTGCTGCATTTTGGACCATCTGAAGCCGAGATAGAGTGCTTTGAGGAAAAGTGCTTTTGCCTAGCTTTTGAGCTAGGGTGATGGACGAGTCTACCTCTGCAGGATGTCTTTCGAAAGAGTAGGGGTGTAACCCCGGCATCCTGGCCAAATTTGCCCAGTGGCCTCTGTCCATCATGGCCTCCTAATCATCCCCATATATACTAATTGGCTTCATCACTGTCTCCTCTCCACCAGTAAGCTGGTGTGTGGTGTGCGTTCTGGTGCACTATGGCAGCCGTCGCATTATCCAGGTGGATGCTGCACACTGGTGGTGGTTGAGGAGATTCCCCTCTCTATGTAAAGCGCTTTGAGTGCTGAGAAAAGCGCAATATAAATGTAATGTACTATTATTATTATTACTATAAACAGCATTGGTAGGGCACTGCTTCACTCTCCTGAGGCGCCGGACAGTTTGCCAAAATCTTTTCGAGGCAAGCCAATAGTACTTCTCCATGGCCTCACCGAACTCCTCCCAGGCCTGAGTTTTTGCCTCCACAACCACCCGGGTTTCAGTCCACTTGGCTTGCTGGTACCCATCAGCTGCCTCAGGAGTCCCACAAGCCAACCAGGCCCGATAGGACTCCTTCTTTAGGTTAACGGCATCCTTTACTTCCGGTGTCCAACACTGGGTTTGGGGATTGCCACCTCGACAGGCACCAGAGACCTTACGGCTACAGCTCAGAGCAGCCGCTTCGAAAATGGAGGAGGAGAACATGGTCCGCTCGGACTCAATATCTCCAGCCACCCTCGGGATCCGGTCGAGCTGGAGGTGGGAGTTGAAGATCTCTCTGACAGGAGACTCGGCCAAACGTTCCCAGCAGACCCTTGGGTCCGCCGAGTCTGTCCAGCTTCCTCCCTCTTCTTTGGATCCAACTTACCACCAGGTGGTGATCATAGACAGCTCCGCCCCTCTCTTCAACTGAATGTCCAAGACATATGGCCATATGTCAGATGAAATTACCACAAACTCAATCATCAACATATGGCCTAGGGTGTCCTGGTGCCACGTGCACCTATTCTTGAACATGGTGTTTGTTATGGCCAAGCTTTAACTAGCACAGAAGTCCAATAACATCGCTCGGGTTCAGGTCAGGGGGGCCGTTCCTCCCAATCACGCTCCTCCAGGTGTCACTGTAGTTTCCCATGTGGGCGTTGAAGTCCCCCAGTATACTGATGTACCCAAAATGTTTTCCTGTTATGGCAAAGCTGAATTTTCAGTAGTCATTACTCCAGTTTCCACTCTTTCAGAAATCAATTTAATATGCTAATTTGGTGGTCAAGAAACATTTATATTATCTATGTGCAAAAGTTGCATGAACTGCTTGATAATTTTGTGGAAACTAATATGGTACACTTTTTGCTGCATCCTTTGATGAATAAATATATTTATCTTTTATGTCTAAATATATTACACATTCTCTACATTCACACAATCTGCTGTTGATTTACGTATATAGATGTATATTTATGGCAACTGCTCTGTGTCAGGACATGAGAGTTAATTGATGAGCCTCCCTCTCCTTCCCCTCTGGTACTGACTGAGAGCAGAGTAAATAAATATTAGTCCCTCACTCTCTCTCTTTAACCACCGGAAAGCAGTAATCACCACAGATCATAGACTTACACACACATACACACATACACTCCTGCATTAGTCCTTGGTGCTGTTCTTTAACGACCCCCACAGGGATGATGCTTTGCCTAGCAGCCTCAGTGTTGAACAGGGCCTGTTGCACTCACTGTGCTTCAGTTGGATGTTGTCTCAGCTGTGCCGTAAGTGGTTACACACTACAAAATCTTAGTGTGTCACATTACTAAACTTAATTAAAACTTAACTCTATGAACATGCACACACAGCGGGAGAGAGCAATGAATACATGTGCGTGCGTCTCAGTTTGTTACCTTATGGTTGTGTATGTTTCTGAAAGCAGTTCAAGGAATGAGCCGTGGTTTAAATAATGAATAGCTATGATCATGTAAACTTTCCATTGCACATGTCATTTAAAAATTGTATGACATGTATAAAAATGTGCTTAATAATTACCTATTTGTTTTCATGAAGTTGTAATTACATAATATGTTAAATTGTGTATATTTAATATATACCACACATATTATATTTCATATATACCACATACTGTACTGTATATATGTATACCATGTACTGTATACTCCATTTAATATGGAGTAGCACTAAAGTATTATAATCAAGTTATAATCAAGTAGGCCTACTTATTTAAAGCACGACAAAATATTATCATTGATTTAAAATCTACTTTAATGTAAAACTTTTCATTTTACATCATTACAAAGTGCACTTTTTAAAAGTGTGTGTTAAGTCAAGTCAAGTAAAGTCTAATTATGTAGCGCTTTTCACAATATAGATCGCATCAAAGCAGCTTCACAATATCAAAACATAATAACAATATTGGTTTCTTAGTGGAAAAATATCTACGTTTGGTAGAGCTGATCAATGGTATTACTGATTAGTCAATTCATTTGAATATCCCCAACTGAGCAAGCCAAAGGCAGCAGTGACAAGGAACTGAAAAACTCCTTCAAGTGACCTAATGGTGTCCTAAAACTTCATCAGGTGACCCAATGGAGAAAAAGAAAACCTTGGGAGAACCCAGGCAGTTTGGGGCCAGTTCTCCTCTGGCGTTTATGAACTAGAGGCCGGATTTACAGTAACTGTAAGCTAAAAACGTATATGAATGTCTCTAAACAGACTTTAAATGCGAACCTGTGATAAATGGCATGATGGCGTTCACATGCGTATTAAGAATTGATTTTATAGTTACATTGTGTGCGTTTGAATATGCACAGGTTTGTAATTCCCTACAAAAACATGGCTGAACAAACTACTTGTCTTGTCTATAAATTTGAAACAGAATTTTGTTTTATTTTATCACTATCCTTTTGTAATATGGTCATATTTCCTGGTTCTGGTAAGAACTCGAGCTACTGCGTTTTGTACTAGGTGTAGTTTGTTTATTAACACTAGAAGTGCCAGAATTCCAAAACTACTAGAACGGCCACAAACGGTCATTTTGACCGTTAGATTCAAAACAGTGTTGATGAATAATTTTCGTAATTATTTTTGTCAACCATATTTTTTCAAAGACGAAAACGAGACGATAACTAAATAAAAACTAGGTTTGAATGACAAAAACTATGACGGAAATGTTAGATAGTGACGATTTGCGACGCGGTCAAGGCTATAATAATAGGACTCGCAGAACTGAACAGCCAATGCAGCAAAACAAACAGCGCAGGACAGGGTAGCAGAGCTCACCATCATCCGACATGAATAGAACATCTGGATCGGCCGTGTCTGATGATAGCAGCCCTCTCTTTTTCCTTGATGTGACTCTGAATCACTCTCTGATGAGGAGGAAATGTTAACTTGCACCCAGGAAACGTCGCTGTCACTTTCCACCTCCGATTGTTCCCCTGCATCCGAATTATAGATAACTGTAGTCCGGTTTTATTTGCTTATTTCTGATCAACAACTAATGTAGAAATTATTATATAGCAAACACCGCTGAGTCATTCCACGAAACCGGTACGATTTGAGTCCCTCTGACCTTTTTAAGTGTATTTTACCTATTGGGTCACCAAAATCTATTATTAAAAGCTTTTTGTGTCAGTTGAAATGTCTCCTTTAATAGAGTTTAAAAAGAATGACAAACATTTTATCTTTATATTAGAAATTATCTTGTTTTTTCAGTTGACACCACCTATTTTGTCATGTCCCTCATGGCCTTCTATGAAAGTGTACTTGGAATATGAATAAGAAAATTAGAAAAAAAGTCCATACATTTTGCTATTCCCATGAATATCTATCTGTGCTTATTTGTTGGTAATATTTAAAAAAAAAAAATTCATGATTAATCATTAAAATCACATTATTTAGTTCCGTACCTCAGTAATCCCTCAACCCCGTTACACACATCATTCTCCCCCCATAAAAATAATGAACAGATCCTAATGTAACATCAACAACAGGAAGTAACATCACAGAAGTCTTCTGAACAACATTGTGTGCAGACACAGGCAAGTTACCAACTACTTTTATAACTATATCTTATTTAGAATTGTGATATTGTGGTTGTCAAGCTCAACGGCTCAACCCCGTTACATCAAATAAAGATAGAATTCTATTACTTGTGAAAATGATCTTTGTTATTTCAAAAGCATATATGATTTCTTAATATCATGCATTCCATTTGCTCTCCTGTTATTCACTACATATAGAGCAGTGGCCATTTTTAGCAAAAAATCACAACCCCGTCACACTCAACCCCGTTACTTCTTTGCCATGAAGCATGCGCACAATTAAAAAAAAAACACACAAACACCCACACATACATCAAAAAAGCACACAAGTTATAGGTTTTATTTTGATGACCTATTCAGTCATTTTATAATGTTCTATTGTATACTACGTTATTGTTGTTTTTCCTGCAGTCGGGTTAATAAAACTGAGTTGCAATTGCAATTTATATCTGTTGTTTTTCTTGGTAACATAATAAAATAAAGTGCTTATAGAAAATATTACAGTGAATTTGACTAAAAAAACAACTACTCATATGTTAAGCTGTATTTGTCTCTTCAACCCCGTTACCATCTTCAACCCTGTTACCCTAGTCTCAACCCCGTCACACCTACATTTTTATAAAAAAAATTTTTACGTTTATGAAAAAGTAAATTATTGTTTGTTGAACTCAGTCTGAAATGTTCAGAGCAATCATAAAAATACTGAATACATAAGAATACTTCAAATTCTGAAGTTAAGCCACATCTTTGATAAAAAATGATGAGGTTGCTGTCACAAAAAGTGCCCATTTCAGGCTTTAGTATAGCATAAGTGTGAAATGATGTGTACATTTTACATTTGCAATAATTGAATTAGAGTGAGGGACATCTGACTAATAGGAAAATGTTGATTTCATTACAAATATATTTTATAATTATATTCAGAGAGCTTCCATATTGTCCATAACGGGGTTGAAGACTAATAGCGCTCATATCTTAAAATAATTACCAATAATAAAAAGTATTTAATGCCTGAGGTGGGAAAATATGTTTTTCTGGAAGTTAAATATGTCATTAATGTTGTGGGGTGTTCAGAAAAGTAATACATGTTGGTAAAAAATCCAAAAATGTGTAAGTCCAAATCGTACCGGTTTCGTGGAATGACTCCGCTACAGAGGTGAACGGACGGACCATTCTGTTGACAGAACACGATCAACCGCGGGATATTTAACAAAAAAATACCGCAAAATTCAGTGCGGTCAATATGACCGTCTATGGCCGAAATAGGTAAATATGTTCATTTTTTTTGTTTTGCCTTACGTTTACGTAACTTAATTTATATGAAAAGCATTTTAAATGAAAATACAGACAATTTTAGGAAAAGTCAGGTACCAGCAGGATTTTATTATTTTTTTCAACAAAGTTATTATAGATATAAAATTCAAAACGGTCAAAATGACGTAGCTCGTAAGCATGCCGGTGTCACAGTTGCACTCTTCACCTATGTCTCCTTGTCTGTGTTCTCTGCTAATCAGTCACCATGGACACCAATCACCTTCATCACAGCTGTTTGTCATGTGTTAATCATCCCTCTGTGTATTTAGTTCTCTCTTGTTCCTTGTCTGGTGTCCGGTATTGAATGTAGGTTTGGCAAGTTGTATGTTTGTTAAACCTGATGTGTCACTTAACTGACGCCTTGGGAAGCATTTGGACATGCTTCAATATCTGACGCTTTAGGCACCCTTTAGCGTCAGTTAGATGACGCCCTAGGTTCGCGTGTACCCTACCCCCACCCCACACCTAAACCTAACCGCGTCCTCAAACTGACGCTTTCCTTTAAGGACAATTTATACTTCTGCGTCGAGGGTACGCCGTAGTGTACGGCGTTGGCTTCGCACGTAGGCGACGCCGTCGTGAGCATTTATACTTCTGCGTTCAGGTATTGGTTGCTCTGCAGTATTGCTCCGAAACGCTAGTTGGCGGCGGAGGGTTTTAATGTTCCACTGTGTTTAGATTCCTCGCGGCTAGGTTACTACAAGCAATAGCGACTGAAAGAGAGTGGATCATGTTGGAGTTGGAGCTTATTGGGGTGGAAAACAGTTCATTTTAGTGAAATTACTAAAACTGAAAGGCAGAAATGACAGAAGACGTCGGAGGAGATGGTACGTGTGGAAATACGTGAGAAGGTACGTGCGGAAATGCGTAGGAGGAAATACGACGCTACCAAGCCGACCAATCACCGATCTTGCAGTCCGCGTCGTCGCGACGTGTAGTTACATTTTTGAAGAGGTGCGCGTCAGGCAACGCGGAAGGGTACGCGGTATGGGACGCGTCTGTGCGTATGCTACGCCGTACCTACTGCGCGCACCCTACGCAGAAGTATAAATTGGCCTTTAGCGTCAGTTAGATGACGCCGTAGGATCGCGTCATGTAAGTGACGCTAAAGGGCGCCTAAAACGTCAAATATTGAAGCATGGTCAAAGGTGACGCCTTGGGGTGAGAATGCGTTGACTATGTGGACTTCTTGTCTTCGTGAAATCTTCTTGTACTTGCCTCACGTCCCATCCATGATAGCAGGGCAACCACCGAGTAGAGCATTACAGTAATCTAGTCTTGATGAACGCATTTGTCAATGAAGGCATATGACGTCATTTATATATATATATATATATAATATATATATATATATATATATATATATATATATATATATATATGTTTAAGATAAAAAACATTGCGGTTTTATTCTAGGTTAATACGTGGACGTTTTTGTCCAATAATGAGAATCTTTGTTTTTTCATAATTTAGAAGTAGGAAATTATTAGTCATCCATTTTTTTATATCAGCTATGCATTCCATTAATTTTGTGAATTGGTAAGTTTCCTTAGATTTTGAAGAAATACAGAACTGAGTATCATTGGTATACAGTAAAAGCTAATTCCATGTTTCCTAATGAAATCTCCTATTGGCAGCATGTACTGAACAGCAGCGGTCCTAGTACTGAGCCTTGTGGTACTGTACGCCATACTGAAATTGTGATCGATAAGAAATCTCTTCCTTTACTGCTACAAACTGAAAATGGTCAGATAAGTATGATTTTAAACCATGCTAGTGCAGTTCAACTAATGCCAACATAGTTTTCTGGTCTATTTAAAAGAATGTTGTGGTCAATTGTGTCAAATGTAGCACTAAGATCAAGTAACACTAATAGGGAGATACAACCACGATCGGATGATCAAATCACTCTAACGAGAACTGTCTCTGTACTAGGGCTGTATTCAACCAAAGAAATCCTTAGTCGACCAAAGTCGAGTCCTGCTCGACGATTAGTCGACTAAAAAAAAAAAAAAAAAAAAAAAAACGTGATGTTTTGATTAAACATTTTTTAAACAATTGTCATTGAGCATTTATAAAACAACAACGAAAAAACATCACAAATAAATAAAACTATAATAATAATAAAATTCTTTGAAAATTAAGTGATTTTTTAACTGCAAAAAGTGAAGAGCTCTGTCCTAGGTCTATAGTACAGTCCCAATCGCGCACCTGACCACACCACACGCTGCAAAAAATATAACTGCTATCTGCCACATAATGAAAAATTCCAACAAAAGCTCTCGTTTATACAGGCTTTATATTCTTCTTTACTTTCAAAGCTATGGTTAACTTTAGTCCTGACGATCAAGGCGTTTTTAACACAACTCAAAAAACCCATAACTTTAAAAACAATCCTAATAATAGGCTGTAGGACTGCGTATAGGTTTATTTTCGTTTTGTTGCATTATTTAGGCTATTTTCCAAATGCGTCAAGTGTACAAATAAAAACGCAAACATTAAGAAAACACAATCTATTGAGTCAGCATGATATAGCCGTTAAAAGGCTGCTCACGTCTTTTGCGCGCTCAGTTCGATTTTTAAATGTAGGCGCGCGACTTGCGCGCTCATAAATGGCAACGCGATCGCCTCCCTCCACAGTCTTGTCGTCTTTGTTTTAAAATGCAGCCAGACAAAAGATTTTATATTTCCTGGACATTTTGTCGACTAAAGCCAAAACAAGCAGCGTTCTAACTGAATGAATACAGCATCCCTTACCGAGCGCGAGCAGCAGCGCAGCCGGCCACAGGTGCGGTTCCCGACTGTATTATGTGTGTGCGCTAAACTGTGGCGCAGTTACAAAAATAGCCTAAATTAAAGCATTTTAAAGTTGGGGACAAAACATAGGCTAATTATATTTAGAATACAGTAATAAATAACTGCTTATAAATGAATAATTATCAAGGAGTCAGTCATTGAAAAATTCCTACTATTGGTAAAAAAAAAAAAAAAAAAAAAAAAAAAAAATGCAACTGGTCGACCAATAAGAATGTCAGTCGACCACGACGGCATCGACCGATTAGTCGACTAAACGACTAAAGTTGACAGCCCTACTCTGTACTGTGGTACGGTCTAAATCCGGCCTGAAAATCCTCGCAGAAATTATTTCTTTCAAGAAAGAACACAGTTGTGAGGATGCTGTTTTTTCTAATGTCTTTGACAGAAAAGGTAGATTCGAGATCGGCCTGTAATTGACTAATTTTGTATGATCAAGTAAAGTTGCGTTTTTTTTTTTGTTTTTTGTTTTTTTTACAAGCGGTTTTATCATAGCCAGCTTAAAGGTTTTTGGTATGTACATATACTGGAGACAAAAAGAGGATCTATGACATCTGGAGGCATCTCCTTCAGTAGCTTAGTCATTATAGGGTTATAACATAGATGCATACATACGTTTAGATGAATTAACGAGTTTGCAAAATTCTTCCTCTCCTATAGCAACAAATGGATAATTTTTTTCTTCAGGGAGCCTACGATGCATTCCCTGATCTGATACTGTAGTAGACGGTTGCATAGTTAAAAATTTGTCATAGTTAAAATAGTTAAAAAAGTGAAGAAGTTCATAAAGTCATTACTGCTGTGTTGCTTGGACACTTCTGGGCTTGAAGCTTTCTTTTTCATTAGTTTAGCCACTGTTTCAAATAAATACCTAGGATTATGTTTATTTTCTTCTAAAAGGGTTGAAAAATAAACAGATCTAGCAGCTTTTAAGGCCTCTCGGTAAGCAATTGAGCTATCTTTCCACAAAACCCGCAATAACTCTTTTTGTTTTCTCTAGTTTGCGCTCCATTTTTCTGGCTGCTCTCTTAAGGGCCTGAGTATGCTTGTTGTACCACAGCGTTGGACTATTTTCTTTAATCTTCTTTAAGCACAACGGAGCAACTGCATCTAAAGTGCTGGAAAAGAGAGAGTTAACAGTTTCTGTTGCAATGTCAAGTTCTTCTAAGCTATCCAGGATGCAGAGACGATGAAATTGATTAGGAAGATCATTGATAAAACAATCTTTAGTGGCAGAAATTATAGGTCTAGCATATTTACTACACAAAGTCGGCTTTACAGC
>NW_024121728.1:0-15841 GCF_016745375.1 Pimephales promelas
TACACCGACGGGTGAGTGAAACTCATTATAATGCAAACTGTTTACTTCCAAGTCTTCAGTGCGACACGCCCATAAAAACCGACTGTTTTTTAGGTATGCTCACAACCAGGGTACAAAATAGCCTATTACTTGTTCATTTTTATGTTTTTGAATGCAAAAACCAAGCGAACGTTAGAAGTTGACCTCAGACAACAATATAATAACATTTAAAAAGCCAGTTCATGACCACTTTAACGCATATGAAACGAGGCTGTGAGGGATAGACTAGGGCCGTTACATAGTCAACGCGAGCTACGCGAGAAAGCAACGCGAGTGACGCGAGCGACGCGCTCCCTTTCACAGTCCTTACAACGGCACACACTGTGCAAAGGTCCTAGATCACGTAATTTTCGCAACACATAATTTTAAACAACAGTACAATCGATTGAACTCACTGCAATTCTTTTTCTCACAGCCTCAATATCATTCCTGTCAAAAATTAAATATTCTGCTACCCTGAACCAGACAGCAACATAGTGTCGGCCCACATCTGGTACGCATTGAATTCATATGTATCAGGTGTGGCCCTGATCTGGGCCGACACTATGTTGGTGTCTGGGGACTAAGATATATGGAGAAAACTTGTCGATGAGTGTCAATTTAAATATAATATTTTTTTTATTTTTTTTGCACTTAATATGTTTTTCAGATAATTTGTTCTTCAGGTCTTCAATTATCAGTATGCATGACTATACTTTTTGAAATGTTATGCATAGTGAAAGACAGTACACTTTAGAGTAGGAAAAAGTTACGATTTTTTCCGATTTATTGAAATTAATGTAATGTTTAACTACTTTTTAATCGCATGTTAATTGCAATAACTCAAATGGGTAACGCTTTAGATTACAGCCTGGAAAGTAGGCTACTACTGTGTAATGAAGCAACGCATTCTCACCCCAAGGCGTCACCTTTTGACTATGCTTCAATATTCGACGCTTTAGGCGCCCTTCAGCGTCAGTTAAATGACGTGATCCTACGGCATCATCTAGCTGACGCTAAAGGGTGCCTAAAGCGTCAGATATTGAAGGATGGTCAAAATGCTTCCCAAGGCGTCAGTTAGAATGGGCTGAATTAAGAGGAAATTACAGTGTAACGTTCTGTAAGTCTACCTATAAAGTACTTACATGTAAGTATAAGGGGACAATATGAAAAATTTGGGGAATAAAGGGGTAACAACCATGATAATTAAAAAAATATATATTTATACTCTAGGTATTATTGAACTAAGGGGCACTTATAGAGTGCCGAAGTTACGACGTCACTCTGTAGGCCAAAACGTGGACTACGGTTCCCTCGTTCTAAAACCTATGGGATTTTTGAATGGGTTTTTGCTAAATCGCCTGAAATAAGGTCTGTGGTGGACAAAGCCTCTAAATATTTTCACGTTTTGATCTATGACATAAAACACAGTTATAACCTGCTTATGGTTTTTAAAATTTATTGTGTCTGATTGTGTGTTTTAAAATCTTTATATAGGCTTCAAAATGTTTAAATTTTGGATTAACTTGTAAAGATTATCTTGCTAGACAAAACGTGTAAGGGTCACAACCCTTTGTTAAACACAGATCTTATTTTTGGCGATTTTCCAAAAGTCTATGGGGAAAATGCATTGGTTTTCGACCGAGGGAACCCATGTGCCGCTAGCTTCCGGGTTGTCCTGCAAAGTGACGTCATCACTTCGGCACTCTATTCTACTATTGAGATAGAACAATCTTACATTTGGGAGCAATTTAGCGAGAACATTCACTGCGAACCTTTTTGTAGCAATTGTGTATCAATAAGAATGGGTGTAGAATTGTGTAGATATTAGATTGTGTATGCATTTTTTTGTACTTACCCAGTAATTACATGGAACAAGAGTGTAACAAACACCCCTTTAATTTACAGCCTGCAATGTCACACTTACCCTGTAACTACATGGAACAAGAGTATCTTTCTCCAATATTTAAGCAAAAGTTGCAATAGTTTTCGTTTTCAGTGCACTTTTGTCAAAAAGATTACTTTATAAATGCATGTACCCTGTAATTAAAAAAAAAAAAGCCTATACAGGATGGTTCACCATTATTTCAAAAACGTATGTTCTTGCTAAATTGCCCCCAAATGTAAGATTGATATATCATAAATAGTAGAATAAGTACCCCTTATTCTATAATACTTACAGTATAAATATATATTTTTTAATTATCCTGGTTGTTTACAATTTGTAAGTACATTATAGGTACACTATAATTACAGAAGGTTACACTGTAAAATTGCTTTAATTACGCACTACTTTCCGGGCTGTGATCTAAAGCGTTACCCTCAAATGCATTATAGTTTAAATGTATAGTAAATTAACTTTAACATGCTTTTTTGGCCTTAATCGTCTTAGGACTTTACAACAACTTTACATGCAATTTCATAATATTAAAGTGCACATTTAATACAAAGCACACTTCTTTGTCACAAGGGTATCAATGGAAACACATGCATAATTGTGTAGTTTCAGCATCTACCAGACCAAAAAAAAAAAATCATTCAAATAATGGTGGCAAAAAAAGGTTTGTGATCAGAGCATGTCTAAAAGTACTGATTATTTCCCAGATGTAACTTGACAAACTTTGGCAAATTTAGTGTGTTTAGTTCTTCCTGCTGATTGTTACCTTGTAAACATGGCAAAAAGACTGATAAAACACTTGTGTGGCTTTCCTCCTGCAAGTTTTGTTGGGCCAGCCAATCAGATTAGAGCTTGCCACAGTGAAAAAGTACATTCCAGAAGCGTGAGAATAAGAGGGTCAGGAAATGGGCTCTGGGAGGTCCACTAGCAGCTGTCGGAGACTGATACTAAATGTGACAAGACAGGCCAGGAACATGAGCGGATGGTCTGGTCAGTTTTTGGCCTTTTGCAGCAGGTTATGTATTTATCTTGGTTAAAGGTGAGCATATTAAAATGAGTTGCTGCTGGAGTCATCTACACTGACATACCTGACTAAATGAAAGAGCTCAGCTCTATTGAGAGCATGTGTGAGGTTGTTTGTTTGTGTGTGTGTGTGTGATGCTGGGAGAGAAAGTGAGAAAGGAATGAGATCTGAAGCAAATTCTTTCCTAAAAGCTTTGCATGATTGTGTTGCCAAAGATATAAAAAAAACTATTTCATCATCTTTTAAAGACCTTTGAGTTTCATCCACATATCTCTCTATGCCAGATGGAGGGCTGAAGCTCTGGGTGGACGAACACTGATCTTACTTATCTGCCCTTACTCAACAAGAGGATTTACGCAGCCTGTTAGCATTGACAGTGTTACACTGCATTCATGTTAGGGGCATCACAAAAGGAACCCGTTGTGTAAAAGAAATACACTTCATACCTTTAAAGGGTACATATCATGCTTTTAAATCATTCATTTTTTCATACAAATCATACATTTGTTGTCTATATAAAGCATAATTGCAATGCTTGTGTCTGAATTCCTCATTATTATAGCTCCACAGGCCCCTTTTCTACCCCTTTTCTGATGTGTGTCTGTGAGCGACCCGTTTTGAAGCTGCCTCTTTAAATAAAAAGGAGATGCGTCACACCCCGCCTGTTTTCCGGGTCGATGAGTTCGCACTCGGTTCAACTCCACCCCGTTCTGACATTCTTGTAGTTTGATTATAGATACACTATAGCTTCAAAGAACATTTTTATTCACACGTTAACAAAATGTCAACAACGGTAGACCTGTCCATCAAGCCTTACATATTTGAGCCAGAGCGAGCGAGTTGAAAAAGACGACGATGAACCTGCAGAACAACCTCTTCATATGGATGTATTGGTTTGTGAGTTAACTGTATTGTGTTATAAGTGAAAGTCGACTATTTCTCTTGTTAAAACAAGCACACTGACAAGATAAATGACTACGGTCTAATCTTACCACTAAAAATCTGGATTGATAATGTAATACGTTTAGAAAAGCATCAGAAAACACGGCAGCTAAATGACCATTGACCATAAAAACAAAGAAAGACAAAGGTGCTGCTAAATCATGACCACCATGTGTTTTAAGAAAGTAAAGTACTTTATTTTTATTACAGTTTTTTTTATTCGCTTTGGTACTAATTTCACAAGAAAGGTGCACATTTTCAAAACTCTTAGTACAAAAATCCAAACTGATCACTCTTGTAACGCAGCTAGTCATTCTTTCAAAACCTGATGTAATGCTTTCAGTCACTTGCACATGTTTTCGGTCCACATAATCATTATTTCAAACACAAGATTATTGTAATATGTAATGAGAACATTTGGTTTAATCACTGAAACACAACAATATGATCTTCTTTCAGTTTTTAACAATCAGTTCATCCAACAGCAAACAATGCAAGATACATGTTTCAAATCAGCCTATGCTACAGTACTATAAAAGACAGATTACACAGTTTTACTGTAATATTAGGCAATACTTACAGTACCCAACATTTACATAATCTATAATTTCCAAATCCATCATATATGTAATCAAGTGAAGCATCAATGAAGACCTCTACAATCATTTACAGTATATAGTGGCCAATTGTGGTTACCACTATGTGAAATCAATTAGCTAATTGTAATTTAAATATTCATACAAACACACATTTTATGTCTGTAGTTCTCAAAATCCATATACTGTATATTGCTGAAATGAAAATCTATAGGTTTACCAAATGATTAATTGATTAACCATTAAGAGCTGTTGGATTAAATAATAGACAAAAGTATTAAACTGAACAAAAAGAGATGCAAATCAAAAGTTTGAAAGTAAGAGCTTTATGAAAGGCAGTTGAATGAAACAATAATGTAGATAAAACACTTATTTTGTGTTGAGAAAAGGATACTTTGTGATTGTGTGAATCGTACTAATATAGTTGAAAACATGATGAAATGTTTGAAAAAGTGCACTTTTGATGATCTGTTGTGATATTAGCACTAAGAGTTTTGAAAATGTAGCTACACCTTACTTGTGAAAATAGTACCAAAGCGAATAAAAAAAAAACTGTAACGATATTTACAGCTTATCGAAATGCTCTGTTTGTCGTCTCCAAAAATAGAAGGAATTTACCCCTTATTCAGACGAAGTCGATTGGCAAACCCTTCTTTATAATGGCGGATGTTGTTGAAGTGGGAATCCTTGAAGTGCTTCAGGTCACTACATCCAACAACCGAACATTTTGACTTGCCCTCTCATAACTTCTGCATCATTGAGCTCGGACTACAAAATCGGAGTGAGAAATAAAAATGGCGGATTGCTCGAAGTGTTGGGCCGGTAGTCAGTGTCCTCATTTGCCAGTTCCGCTGCGAATACTGTCACGTAATTGTTCAAAATACGTCATAGAGAACAGAAAAATCTGAACAGGTTGAAAAATATGACCAAAACAGAATATAAAGATATAAACGAAGCACCTGAAGAGAATAATTTCATATTTTCTGTACTTATCAACACTCCAAATATACAACAAAATGCATTTAAGGCCTAAAAAAGTGTATTTTGTATGATATGTCCCCTTTAAAAGAGTAGAAAGAACCCCTAACCTGTCCTTCAAAATCTGTCCTTCAAATCTGATTGGTTGATTGGACTTTTGTTCCAGGATCAACCAGGTGGTTTATTGAGCCCGTTCTCATCCCAAGCCCATTTTTGCCAAAGCGCAGACATCCGTTGCACATGACACCCTTTAGCAGCAGTACCTCACGGACGACTGTCGTCATTCCTCCTTTTATCCTTCCGGAGTTCCTCCGTGGGACTGGAGACAGGTGTGGCGCACAGGTGATGCTCATTAGCACTCGCGCCCCCGGCCTCGCTCCGTTTCCAAGGCTCTCGGCCCTGCACTGCTTGACACAACATGTAAATATGTAGATTCAGTTCAGGTCCTTCTTTGGGATTTTTTTTGTCATTTTATTGTCTGTGAGGTGAAAAACACAATTGCTTAGAAAACTCATGGAGTGCCAAGTTAACACTTACGTGTAGAGGTTTCTTCAAATAGAGCAATGTCAGTCATGCTTGCTGCACCACGAATAATAAATCATTTACTGTTTAAAGTGCAATATATTTCATGGCACTCAAATAAAAACTCAATCTTGCATAGACCTTTTCAAAAGGATATTCTCTATCAGTCTATAAAAGGAGTTATCTGGTGAATGAGTAGTGAAGGTTGAAAGCATTTCCAGCTTCAAACACAGAACATGGAGGAAAACATCACTCAAAATCAGTTCAACACAACCTCAGGTGAGTGAGGTTTCCCAGAGGAAAAGACATACTGTTTTATTAGCTGCCTAATGGAGGTATGTTGAGGAGGTCGTGTTTTAATATTCTATTCATCACAGCTGAAATCACGTCCCTGGCATCCACAATTACCTATAAATCTTGCCTGGATCAACATGAGAGACGTTTACAGCGCATGGAAATGATTATACATAAACACATCACTTAGTTTGAACTTGATATTAGCACGTCAAGCACAAGGCACGATTCCCATTCTCAGAAAGAGAGCTCCTTGGCTTTTAAATTAAATTAATATTAAATTAATATTATAGATGGACAGTTCAATACTAACAGTTCATCCTAGATTCTTTATGTTCTTTGTTTTGATGACCAAAGAACATTGTCTTGGTCATAGCACTGGTGGCCTGTCAGAGAAGGAAGCCTGATGTCGCCATACTCAGATTCTGGTCAGTATATGAGTCTGATATGGCTCCATTGGGCTGTGATTATGGGGCGTTTCAGCCGAATTACGAAACAAAGTTGGATAGACCTATACAACTAATCAGAGCAACGGAGTAAGTGACGTATGTTGAATCCCGTAGGAAGGACGGCAAAAACATCTTTCTGATCGGCAAATGCCTTGATCATGGTTCATGGAACTTCCCGGCCTCAATGTTGTGGGCGGGGCTAAGTTCGGCTGGCATCCAGGCTTGAGAGAAGGATGATTTAAAGCAGCACTATGTAACTTTTTCAACCTTTATAATATTTTTCAAAAATCCTTGAGATGGTACATCGACTTACAATAGGTTGAATGACAGGTCTGTCATAGCCTGACAGTGTCTGTATCGCTTTTACTGGCACTCTGTAACTTCGGGGTGCGGGTAGGAACCCGAGCACAAAAAGAACTACAAAATTCGACGGCATACGTCACTTCCTCCACTTCCTCAAATTACGACGCGAGAGCCCAACGAGTGTTTTTTTTTTTTACCTCATGTTGTCCTGGCTGAAGCAGTGAGTAAAACCAAATGTGAAGTGCGTCAGAAACAGAACGCTTGATCAGTTTACTGTTGGTAATGTGTCGTGTAGCTTCGCCCCTCATTGCATCCAATGTAGACTGCATTGCTTTCTTTTGAGGGCGCTTAACACACTCAAGCATCCCCGTAGTATACTGAAAGTATACTGATTATTGAGTTTGGTAGGGGCTACATTCTTGCAAGTAAATAATACATGATTAGACGGACAAAATAATCGGTCAGGATAACTATCCTACGTCTGCAGGCTGATAGTCATGTTTGTTATTTATTTTTCTGGTGAAAGTGTCTTGCCTCAGGCTATAATGCAAATCGATTTTTCAAATTTGCAGATTCATCTATGGTAGCTTTATAATATTGACGAAGTGGCTATTATCTACCAACAAACATTGAATTGAATTAGCATATCTATTATGTAAAACAGTAGCCAATAGGCTAACGTTACTAGATGCTGGCTTGTAAACGTGAGCTACGCGATCTTTTGACGTTTGAAAAAAATAAAGCCCATGAAACTATATTCATATGACATTCAGAAATATATGCCAATGTACTTGGGATGAAGACATTTCACGAGCAGCGATGGCAGTCTGCCCAAGATGTGAGAACTCCTTCCTTCTGCAGAGTTTGGGGTATCGCTGGTCAACAAATGCACGCGTGTATTTCCTGGTGTAAACATGACAGATTTTACGACAGTAGAAGACAATACTGTTTCCCAACTGTAGGGGGACCCCGAGAGCATTTCTAAAGTAACATAATGCTGCTTTAATGGTAATAAAATTGCCAGTTATTCATTAATTTCATGTCTCAGAATATGAATTTCTTGTTTGCAGTTTCACCATAGTACTAACACAAAATATCACTGTTGGAACCATTGCTGCTCATCCCCGAATGTGCCGAAGTAATACCGTAAACTGTGAGTCTGTGGGGATTGAGAAGGGGAGGCAAAATCCATAGTCAAAGATTTTTGTCTCAGTTGGTTTAATTTTTTTTTGTTGAGCAAATCACCATTAAGCACTTTTTGTGTATGATCAAACCAATGTATCTATGCCAATACATTTGTGGTTATACAAATGTATTATAAACCAATGCATTTGCGTTAAAACCAATTGAATGCACATTCACACAATGTATTATTTTCCTCTCATGTTGCTGTTTCAACGTGTCATCCTGGAATATGGCCATGATCTGTCTTCCTACATAATTGTTTAAGGAAATGAAAAGCGACACACTCCATCAATTAGGGTTAGAAGAACTGTTGCCAAACTAGAAACATAATAATCACTACAATAATGATCCAATCATAGATTCTTATTTAAATCCTATTTAAATGCAAACAGCAACTTTCTTTTTGGCCGGGCCGTAACCATTCACATCACGATTTAGCAATGAAGGTAATTGCGAAAATGTATTATTTGAATTTGTTTCCCAGTTAGCCTTGCCAGTTAAACTTCTTATTAGCATGCAATAATAAGATTGTGGATAGTGATCCTGCCTAAGAAAAAAAAGTGATTTTCACACATCGCCCACTCCTATGCTGAAGACTGGAGTAATGAAGCTGAAAATTCAGATTTGCATCACAGGAATAAATTCACAGTAAAAAAATATTGATGGTTTAACTTAAAAAAGTAAGTAACCTGGTTGCCTTAAAATTTTAAGTTCATTGAACTGGAAAAAGTGAGTTAATAAAATGAAGGAGAATGATTTAATCATCAGAAACTCAAAATTATATGTTATCTGAACTAAATAAATTATTTAAGTTGATTTGACAAAAGAAAAAATGTTGTGATTACTAAACTGTCAAATAATATTGTTGGTTTAACTTAAAAAAGTAAGTAACCTGGATTGCCTTAAAATTTAAAGTGGATTGACCTGGAAAAAGTGAGTTAATACAATGAAGGAGATTCATTTTATCATCAGAAACTCAAAATAATAAGTTATCTTAACTAAATAAATTATTATAAAGTTGATTTGACAAAAGAAAATATGTTGTGATAACAAATCTTGAAAATATTTTTTACAGTGTTGTATTTTAAATAATATTTCTAAATATTACTGTTTTCCTGTGTTCATCGGCCAAATAAATGCAGCCTTGGTGAGCAGAAAAGACTTCTTTCAAAAACATTTTTTTTAATCTAACTGACCCCAGACTTCTACATTGTTGTGCCAATACTTAAATATTGTTTTTGCATGATAAAAAAAATAATAATAATAATAAATTGTGTTCTCCTTGAGTAGTATTAGTGACATAGTACTAGTAGTACAATGTAAAGTGAACGCAACTTTACATGTCTTTACATTGACACTAAAACCAATTGACACCTGCACGGATTTCTGTTTTCACTCTCCTGAGTCGCATGTTGACAGAATGAGAAAAGCCAAAAAATGATCATGAAGGCTTGAATTTGACATCTTTGCATTGATTTATGTGTGGGAGAGCACTTAGTGTACGCGCGAACGGCACACAGCTACATGTATTTGCCTGCCCTAAAAACAGGCAAACGGCTCGGCCAAGGAATCATCAAACATTTAGATCCACTCGTGGCTGGATACAGGAGGGGTGCAGTCAGGGATTTGAAGGAAAAAACTTGCATAGTCAAGCTCAGAGCCTGAGGTGTTCTAGCCAGCTGGTTCAACAAGATATCAGAGCTGTAAGGATGACAAAAAGCTGTTTTTCCCCGCCTACAGAACTGTAGAGAGCTTTGCTATGTGATAAGTAGAGACAGGGACGGTGCTGTTTTGGATAGCACAACTGATTTCTGAATGGATGAATGATCTGTGGGCAAAACTCTTCTTGTTGAACGACGTTCAACGTTTTCTTTAAAGCGGGTCTATTGGGGCTGGCGAGACTAAGGGCCGGTTGCATAAAATGCTTCTTAAATGTTAATTTTTTTAAGTCACCTACATAAAAAAAGTATATTGGTCTAATTTGAATAGGAAAAGTAAGAAATATTACTTCTTAACTATACTGCTTATTGGTCAAACTAGTTCTTAAGACTAAGGTTAAGCAACGGGCAGTAAAATAGGAAAACATATTGTACCTAGCATGGTACCTAGCCGGCCGCTCTCTGAGATTTGTTTTTATTATAATTGAATGTAAAGAGTTTTAACTCTAAAAACTGTTTAGTATATGGGTATAGAGTAATGAAAAATGAAAATCACTAGTTAATACCACTAACAAGGCTCAAAATAGCCTCACACTAACACAGTAACATAATGAGGGTCCCTACATGCTAACCAAGCATTGAAAAATGAAAACTGTGTAAGTGTATACGGAGAGTTTAAAGGGGTGGTTGATTATGATTTCACTTTTCTAACTTTAGTTAGTGTGTAATGTTGCTGTTTGAGCATAAACAACACATGCAAAGTTACAACGCTCAAAGTTCAAAGCAAAGGGGGATATTTGCTTTGATTTTGCTTTATTTGCTCAGAAATAGTTTTTTTAAGGACTACAACCAGGGGCGGACTGGAACCTAATGTAAAAGTGACCCTGGACTTTCTGGCCCACAACACCCCACCACATAATATTTTGGCTCATTAATGTGCAGAATAGTTTTTTTTTAACACCACTTACAGCATACAAAAATAACACAATAGAAAAATAAATGCTATTTAAACATTTATTTTAAGGTCATATTTGTAAAACAAAGGGAAAAAAAGCATAAATACAACATTATTAATATAAAATTACCAAGACAGCAAATCAGCTAGTCAGGGGTTATCATCTTGGTGCAGTGTAAGATACACTAGCAGTGCTGCACTCAGCTGTACAACACAAGATTGAAAATATTTATATTTTTGAAATTATATTTGGCAGACTTTTATGAAGAGGAGGAGGAGATGGCTTGTGTGTGTCTGTGTGTGTACAATTGAATGAGCTTGTGTATATATGAGATTAATGATTCACTTTAAATTCTCTAAATACTTCTGTATATATGTTAGTGTAAAGAAAAGTACAAAGCAAATAAAGATAAATAATATTAATACTCATAAAACCTGCCCAGAAAGTCACATGGATAATAGGTGCAAACTTATTAAACTTTTAAAGGTGTAAGTTGGTCCTATATGTAGCTACTAAATCTAAAGGTTAGTGGCTAATTTAAATTTTTCTCAAACACTATATTTTAACCCACTCAGACCCTGTGTCCATTACAATGGACATCACATGTCAGCCCCCTTTTTTTAACTTCTGGAGCATTTCACAATGGACAAATATGGAATAAAAATGCAAAAATGGAGGCTCTAGACCCTTCCAGAGCTGAGATATTGAGATATTTATAATGGCATAAATGCTGCGTGGGATGTCAATATCTCAGCTCTGGAAGGGGCTAGAGCCTCCATTTTTTGCACTCAGGTCTAAGTCCCATGACCCTCTATCAGAATCCAGAGTTTCAAGAAGATCAGAGCAACTCAAAATTTCGACCCAAAAAAAAAAAACGACAGTGGTACCCCTTTCGGGTTTTTTTTTTGGTGCGAAAAAATAATTTTCTCCAATCTTCTTCAAACTCTGGATTCTGATAGAGGGCCATGAGACTTAGACCTGAGTGCAAAAATGGAGGCTCTAGACCCTTCCAGAGCTGAGATATTGAGATATTTATCATGGCATAAATGTTGTGTGGGATCTCAGTATATCAGCTCTGGAAGGGTCTAGTGACTCCATTTTTGCATTTTTATTCCATATTTGTCCATTGTGAAATGCTCCAGAAGTTAAAAAAAGGGGGCTGACATGTGATGTCCATTGTAATGGACATAGGGTCTGAGTGGGTTAATTAAAGTTCCTGTCATGATAAAAACTATTTTACTGCACTCAGGGGGGTCCTCTGAGTCTGTGGTACCAAGCGCCATCCCATAATTCCACCGTCCACAAACCCACTATTTTTAAAATGGCATAAATGCTACGTGGGATGTCCATATCTCAGCTCTGGAAGGGTCTAGAGCCTCCATTTTGGCACTCAGGTCTAAGTCTCGTGGCCGTCTATCAGAATACAAAGTTTTGAGAAGATTGGAGAAACCTAATTTTTAGCCCGAAAAAAAAAAACGAAAGGGGTACCACTGTCGTTTTTTTTTCGGGCAGAATATTTGAGTTTCGATATCTCAGCTCTGGAAGGGGCTAGAGCCTCCATTTTTGCACTCAGGTCTAAGTCTCATGGCCCTCTATCAGAATTTGGGAAGATTGGAAGAAACTTAAATTTTTCACCCCCCCCCCCCCCCCCCCCAAAAAAAAAATGTTTTTAGCCAGAAAGGGGTACCACTGTCGTTTTTTTTTTCGGACCGAATTTTTGAGTTTCGATATCTCAGCTCTGGAAGGGGCTAGAGCCTCCATTTTTGCACTCAGGTCTAAGTCTCATGGCCCTCTATCAGAATCCAGAGTTTTGAGAAGATTGGAGAAACTTAATTTTTCGCCCGAAAAAAAAAAAAAAACGTAAAGGGTACCACTGTCGTTTTTTTTTTTCGGACCGAATTTTTGAGTTCCGTTATCTCAGCTCTGGAAGGGTCTAGAGCCTCCATTTTTGCACTCAGGTCTAAGTCTCATGGCCCTCTATCAGAATCCAGAGTTTTGGGAAGATTGGAGAAACTTATTTTTTCGCCCGAAAAAAAAACCCGAAAGGGGTACCACTGTCGTTTTTTTTTTTTCGGGTCAAATTTTTGAGTTTCGATATCTCAGCTCTGGAAGGGTCTAGAGCCTCCATTTTTGCACTCAGGTCTAAGTCTCATGGCCCTCTATCAGAATCCAGAGTTTTGGGAAGATTGGAGAAACTTAATTTTTCGCCCAAAAAAAAAAAACGTAAGGGGTACCACTGTCGTTTTTTTTTCGGGTCAAATTTTTGAGTTTCGATATCTCAGCTCTGGAAGGGTCTAGAGCCTCCATTTTTGCACTCAGGTCTAAGTCTCATGGCCCTCTATCAGAATCCAGAGTTTTGAGAAGATTGGAGAAACTTAATTTTTCGCCAAAAAAAAAACCGTAAGGGGTACCACTGTCGTTTTTTTTTTCGGGCGAATTTTTGAGTTTCGATATCTCAGCTCTGGAAGGGACTAGAGCCTCCATTTTTGCACTCAGGTCTAAGTCTCATGGCCTCATCCAGAATTTGGGAAGATTGGAGAAACTTAATTTTTCGCCCCAAAAAAAAAAACGTAAGGGGTACCACTGTCGTTTTTTTTTCGGGCGATTTTTGAGTTTCGATATCTCAGCTCTGGAAGGGGCTAGAGCCTCCATTTTTGCACTCAGGTCTAAGTCTCATGGCCCTCTATCAGAATCCAGAGTTTTGGGAAGATTGAAGAAACTAAATTTTTCGCCGAAAAAGGGGTACCACTGTCGTTTTTTTTTTCGGGCCGAATTTTTGAGTTTCGATATCTCAGCTCTGGAAGGGGCTAGAGCCTCGATTTTTGCACTCAGGTCTAAGTCTCATGGCCCTCTATCAGAATTTGGGAAGATTGGAGAAACTTAATTTTTCGCCCAAAAAAAAACGTAAGGGGTACCACTGTCGTTTTTTTTTCGGGCCGAATTTTTGAGTTTCGATATCTCAGCTCTGGAAGGGGCTAGAGCCTCCATTTTTGCACTCAGGTCTAAGTCTCATGGCCCTCTATCAGAATTTGGGAAGATTGGAGAAACTTATTTTTCGCCCCCAAAAAAAAAAAGTAAGGGGTACCACTGTCGTTTTTTTTTTTCGGGCCGAATTTTTGAGTTTCGATATCTCAGCTCTGGAAGGGCTAGAGCCTCCATTTTTGCACTCAGGTCTAAGTCTCATGGCCCTCTATCAGAATCCAGAGTTTTGGAGAAGATTGAGAAACTTAATTTTTCGCCGCCGAAAAAAAAACGTAAGGGGTACCACTGTCGTTTTTTTTTTCGGGCCGAATTTTTGAGTTTCGATATCTCAGCTCTGGAAGGGGCTAGAGCCTCCATTTTTGCACTCAGGTCTAAGTCTCATGGCCCTCTATCAGAATCCAGGTTTTGGGAAGATTGGAGAAACTTAATTTTTCGCCCAAAAAAAAAACGTAAGGGGTACCACTGTCGTTTTTTTTTCGGGTCAAAATTTTGAGTTTCGATATCTCAGCTCTGGAAGGGGCTAGAGCCTCCATTTTTGCACTCAGGTCTAAGTCTCATGGCCCTCTATCAGAATCCAGAGTTTTGGGAAGATTGGAGAAACTTAATTTTTCGCCAAAAAAAAAAAACGTAAGGGGTACCACTGTCGTTTTTTTTCGGGTCAAATTTTTGAGTTTCGATATCTCAGCTCTGGAAGGGGCTAGAGCCTCCATTTTTGCACTCAGGTCTAAGTCTCATGGCCCTCTATCAGAATTTGGGAAGATTGGAGAAACTTAATTTTTCGCCCCAAAAAAAAAACGTAAGGGGTACCACTGTCGTTTTTTTTTCGGCCGAATTTTGAGTTTCGATATCTCAGCTCTGGAAGGGGCTAGAGCCTCCATTTTTGCACTCAGGTCTAAGTCTCATGGCCCTCTATCAGAATCCAGAGTTTGGGAAGATTGGAGAAACTTAATTTTTCGCCAAAAAAAAAAAAAACGTAAGGGGTACCACTGTCGTTTTTTTTTCGGGCCGAATTTTTGAGTTTCGATATCTCAGCTCTGGAAGGGGCTAGAGCCTCCATTTTTGCACTCAGGTCTAAGTCTCATGGCCCTCTATCAGAATTTGGGAAGATTGGAGAAACTTAATTTTCGCCCAAAAAAAAAACGTAAGGGGTACCACTGTCGTTTTTTTTTCGGCCGAATTTTTGAGTTTCGATATCTCAGCTCTGGAAGGGGCTAGAGCCTCCATTTTTGCACTCAGGTCTAAGTCTCATGGCCCTCTATCAGAATTTGGGAAGATTGGAGAAACTTAATTTTTCGCCCCAAAAAAAACGTAAGGGGTACCACTGTCGTTTTTTTTCGGGCCGAATTTTTGAGTTTCGATATCTCAGCTCTGGAAGGGCTAGAGCCTCCATTTTTGCACTCAGGTCTAAGTCTCATGGCCCTCTATCAGAATTTGGGAAGATTGGAGAAACTTAATTTTTCGCCCAAAAAAAAAACGTAAGGGGTACCACTGTCGTTTTTTTTCGGGCCGAATTTTTGAGTTTCGATATCTCAGCTCTGGAAGGGGCTAGAGCCTCCATTTTTGCACTCAGGTCTAAGTCTCATGGCCCTCTATCAGAATTTGGGAAGATTGGAGAAACTTAATTTTTCGCCCAAAAAAAAAAAAACGTAAGGGGGTACCACTGTCGTTTTTTTTTTCGGGCCGAATTTTTGAGTTTCGATATCTCAGCTCTGGAAGGGGCTAGAGCCTCCATTTTTGCACTCAGGTCTAAGTCTCATGGCCCTCTATCAGAATCCAGAGTTTGGAGAAGATTAAAGAACTTAATTTTTCGCCCAAAAAAAAAAAAACGTAAGGGTACCACTGTCGTTTTTTTTTTCGGGCCGAATTTTTGAGTTTCGATATCTCAGCTCTGGAAGGGTCTAGAGCCTCCATTTTTGCACTCAGGTCTAAGTCTCATGGCCTCTATCAGAATCCAGAGTTTTGGGAAGATTGGAGAAACTTAATTTTTTCGCCCAAAAAAAAAACGTAAAGGGGTACCACTGTCATTTTTTTTTCGGG
>NW_024121729.1:0-15789 GCF_016745375.1 Pimephales promelas
TATCACTGAACAAATTTACAATTTACAAATTTAAAAATAAAGATTTGCGTATAAAACTTAAAATTTACAGTTTTAGGTTGGTCGCCCCACATGATATCAAAATGTGACGTATACACTGCAGCAGTTTTAAAGAGGATTTGTTTGTAAAAATGAGAGTGGCTACTCACCTGCTAGTTGTCTCTGTGGGACCCTCACCATGAGGCTGGCTGATGCAACATCCTCTTTGAGATGATTATCAGAATATAAGTCCCTTATTTGTATTTTCTTGATGGTCGCCCCAGATGATATTTCAGATAATGAACATCTTCGGACAAGATTTGTTTGTTTATTATGATTGAAATGTGTGTACAAATGTTTCATAACTTTGTCAATCAATGGAAAACAAGTTTAAAATTATGCCAAATAGGGTAAGGATTATATTTAAATTATTTTAGTTTGATTTAATACCAGTTGTCCAAACAGAAGTCAAGGCCGGACGGTCGCCCCACATGATGTTTTCACACTTCAGGTGGCAGAAAATGCCAATAAACCAATTAGCTTTAGAGAAATAAGAGTGGGCATATGTATAAGGGAGGTGGTAGACATACATGTTATAATTTTATTAATTTTAATGTTTATTAATTGGTAAAAAGTTCAGTCGGACAGAAAAAGCAAGCGTCACGTCATTGACCCACATATAGCTATATTTTCAAATTAAGGCCTAATCATCGATTAAACGCACAAATACAGGTCTCAACCTTTGATGCACCAAGCATGGAGCACATTTTTCACTGAAGACGCACACACAACTGCGGTCTCTAACACACCTGTGACGCAAGCTCCATTAGTTCCATTGGTAATGAGCTGGATCGGCATCCCAGCCCGTCAGGGTTGGTTTGTGATCACAGCCGCTGCAAGCTCTGGCAAAAAGCAGTGCTGGAAGTGAGACAGAGAGACCTGTGCTGCTATACTGCTTCAAAGCCCAGGCCTAGAGTCGAGTGATGTCCCCCGCTGTGCCCGCGCACCAGGGCCACTATTAGCTTTTCAACTCACTGATCCCCCCTCAGCAGCAGGTATTACAGAGCAAATATCATCAGTCCTTCCTCTCAGTTGTGTCTTTCTGTCTCTCTTGTGTTATTTCAACTGCCGTCTGTTGTTCGGGTTTTGCAGAGAGAAGCATTGATTCAAATGAATGGTGCATTGAAAGTTTTTCAAAAAAGGGGTTTACCAGACTTTCAGAAATATGTTATGGATAGACACATATGCAAGGGTATACATGAAGAAATACATAAATAACAAGGAAAAATAAGTCTTATTGAATGCAGAGGTCGTTGAAAGTAAAAATAGCCATACATAGGTATTGTGAACATTGATCACAACAAATGGAAATTCAAATATGCGGCAAAGCTCAATGTGTGACGTATCAACAATTTCATGTGCTCTTTAATTAAATTCATTCCTGTTTCAAGTATAGATGGATGGATGGATGGATGGATGGATGGATGGATGGATGAATGGATGGGTTTTGTTAGGGATGGATGGATTTTGTTTGGTCATAAGAATGGATGGATGAATGAATGGATTGATTTTGTTTGGTTATATGGATGGATGGATGGATGGATGGATGGGTTTTGTTTGGTTATATGGATGGATGGATTTAGTTTGGTAATAAGAATGGATGGATGAATGAATGGATCGATTTTGTTTGGTTATATGGATTGATGGATGGGTGGATGGATGGATGGATGAATGGATGAATAGATGAATGGATTGATTTTGTTTGGTTGGATGGATGGATGAATGGATTGATTTTGTTTGTTTGGTTGGATGGATGGATGGATGGATGGATTGATTTTGTTTGGTTGGTTGGATGGATGGATGGATGGATGGATGAATGGATTGATTTTGTTTGGTTGGATGGATGGATGGATGGATGAATGGATTGATTTTGTTTGTTTGGTTGGATGGATGGATGGATGGATGGATGAATGAATGGATTGAATTTGTTTGGTTGGATGGATGGATGGATGCAGAGGTCGTTGGATGGATGAATGAATGGATTGATTTTGTTTGGTTGGATAGATGGATGGATGGATGAATGGATTGATTTTGTTTGGTTGGATGGATGGATGGATGGATGGATGGATGAATGGATTGATTTTTTTGGTTATATGGATGGATGGATGGATGGGTTTTGTTGGTTATATGGATGGATGGATTTAGTTTGGTTATAAGAATGGATGGATGAATGAATGGATTGATTTTGTTTGGTTGGATGGATGGATGGATGGATGGATGGATGAATGGATTGATTTTGTTTGGTTGGATGGATGGATGGATGAATGGATTGATTTTGTTTGGTTATATGGATGGATGGATGGATGGCTTGGGGTAGCGGTTTGTAGGTGGACAGATAAATGAAATCTGTCAGGATCAAAGTTGTAATGTATATAGATGTGCACAGTTCTGGTAGAATCTTATGGGATTGAAGTGTCCTCCTATATATCATACGCTCATCCCATCCAGCTGAATTCTGCACTAGTCCGTCCAGCTCTCAGCTGTTTCCTTGGTGAGAGACTTTGAAGTCGCGAGGCACTAATTTGTTTTGCCCTGAGCTCAGCCAGACAGAGCTTTTTTAGGTGCCTGCTAGAGCTTTCAGAGGAAGAAGTCAATTTAGCAAAGATGTGTTTTACCAAGACAGGGACACGCACAAAGTCGTGCTTTTGTCTCTGCGAGAAGCACATGCGTGTGTGCACTGTCATACAATCATGTCTGAAACAAGGAGAGAAGCATTACGAAGTGTTTTGAACAGACTGTGATCAGGGCAGGATAAATTAATGATGTTCAATGTCATTGGTTCTTGATTGGCTCCATGCATTGAGACAGCACGTCTGTATGTGTTCACAGGTTGGAGGAGATTCTGTTAAAAGAAACATGAAATACAATGCACAAATCGCATGGCAGCGGTGTCCAATCCTGTTCCTGGAGGGTAACTGGGCCAGTCCCATATCCCGACAACAATGACGGTAAATAAGCAACTTATGTTCCCTGAAAATTGCAAGATTCCAAGGAAAATGCTTAATTGTACTGTAAGTTAAATTTATCGATCAAAATCGATCCAATGGCGGAATTCGATTCATGGTGAAGGTTTCACGATTGTTCCGTCTTTCCCATGGCAAAGTGATTTTTATTTAAATGCAACACAGTTAATCTTATGTATTAACTCGTTTCATCTGACTCCATAAAATGAAAAAGGTTTATCAATGATATCTGTGCATCATTTAATTTGTTAATGTTCGACTGTTCCTTTTAACTCTAATGAAAATAAAGTCTGTTAGATCATCAACAATCAATTATAACAATTTATTATGTCAGGTAAATGTATTATTACAATTCCATAAGATAACCATCAAATGTTTCTAGAGCAAATAAGAATCCTTTTACCTGACGATAATTGTTACCACAAATACTGTGTAATCCAATTAATAAATTGTGTTACAAATGTATAAATGTATAAATTTGTGTGAACAAAAGTCATGGTGATAGTAAACAAAAACCAAAAAAATGAAAAAAGAAGAGACTAATCTGAAAAATGTTGCCTTAGAAAAAAAAACAACAACCAAAAAGTGTAAATAAAGTTGTGTAAAAACTTAACCATGTCACCAAGGTCTTCAGAAGTTTATTATAAAAGGTTTGTTTATAATGGGTTTATTTTGCAATAAGAACCGTCTGTACATACATTATCCCGCCATTACATGACTTCTTGCCACATCACTTAATAATAATCAGACACAAAATATTTATTTGAGTGGAATGTTTTATTAGCTCATTAAAACCAAAGCTTCCGTGAAGAAAAATAGTTCTTGGCAAGTAGTTTGAGTCTACACTAATAAACAAGTTTAAACCACATGGACATTTAAAGACTTCCATATATATGAAGAGTTCAGATGCAAAAGCCTCTAAATGCCACTTGAAATTTTCATCTTTAATGATGATTTTTATCAAACTTGTATATTTAAGTTCAGTAATTTCACTTAAATAACAATTAATAGGTAATTATCATTGCCATTTCAGTGAAATCACTGAACTTAAATATACAAGTTTGATAAAAATCATCATTAAAGATGAAATTCAAATGGCATTTAGAGGCTTTTGCATCTGAACTCTTCATATATATATATATATATATTATCTTACCTCCTCATTATATTATAATCCATTGTATTTAACCAATCGTCATAGCAACAAGTAAATAACTGAGGCGCAAGATGGCATGAGGTATGTTTGAAGGAAACAAGAGACAAATCAAATGTCCTTCGTATCACACCGTCCGCAATTCTGCACCAGTACATTCTGACATTTAATGACACAAGAACTTTGTTCTTAGCAAAGCTGTTCCCGCATTGTCAAAGGCGCACGTACAGTGTATAGACGTGTTATCAGCTTGGATTAGTGTGAGGGAAGCTGATACGCTCATGTGGTTTCACATCCGCAAAGCAGCCGAGGTGACATTTGTATGTAGTACCTACAGTAGGTGTGTAAAGACGTGCACAGTTTCACAGCTGCGTTAAGCTCTGCAGTTATTATAAAGTATGAGCAATTCTATAAAGCGAGTGCCATGTTTACTTCAATGTATGAATCCATGTGGGATTTTAATATGGATATTTTTACTATTTAAAAAAAATATTTCATTTATTTAGCAAGCAAACATGTCCAATAGTAATGTGATCATGTAAAACGTTTTTTTTTTTTTTTAGGCTACCTACCATTTTAAATACTTTACACAAGTGTATTCAATATTTTGAATAGCCTAAGGGTACCATAACTACCATAGAATGACCCATCTGTGCTGAGGGCACTTTTCTACAGAAATGAACTTTCATTAAAGAGACATTGTTTTTCTTTTGTTACTAATAACGGTTTTAATCCACGTCTAGAAGTGGGTGAGCTGATGTCGAGCAGTGTTTGTTGTGCCTGACACTGCTCTCTGGGAACAATTAGTGGGTTTCTGAAAGTCCAGTTAATGAAGTCTGTTAGTGGGTAGAATGTAGTAGAACTGTGTGTGATTTCAGGTTCAATTAGGACTCCGAGCTTCATCAGGCACATGACCTTTGACCTCCTGCAGACAGAGTGCTCTTGTTTGTTCCAGAGTTTTACTCCGACGGAAGTTTGGCTTGCATCAGAAATTGAAATGAGGCTTTAAACTATATCCAGACAGACCCTGTTCCTAAAATAGCTCCCCTCTCTCCCTCAATAAACCACACCTCCCTCCCGTAAAACTCACTGGATATTAATGTGTTTCAGGGACATGTCTGAACCAAAATAAAATTGCATTTCTTCTGTCCTTTGAGGTGTATTTTATCAGTAAATTGTGAACAACACATATGCAGGCTAGTAGACTTCACATTGAGAGTCAGCACCTGTTGCCATGGTGATTACATCACACAGCTGTAATGCCCTGCATGAGTTATACAGCAAATACATAGGCACCCCAAGAGCATTTTTATGTAATATACTGTATGGTGTTATGAACATCATGTGCTCCATTGTACCTTCAAGGGATAATCTCATGAAACCTGTCAAGAAATATTATATTTCTCCTCAATATCAGAGAAATGAGAAACTATATTATAATTGCTTAAAGAAAATAACGTTTATTTTTAGAACCGAAGGATTTCCATTACTATTACTAAAAAAAAGAGAGCAGCAGCAGCAGCAACAACAATAATAATAGCAATAAAAAATGAAATCTTGTACACCTTATCATAAAACTCAACTTCTGATTATATATACTGTTAATAAATTGTATAAATGCACTACACATTGTATAAATGTTCAATAATGTTGACTATGGAAGCGTGTTTACGCCACAAAATTTTTATCTAAGACTTGCAAGATATTTAGTCACAATTGAAAGGGATGGACATGGTCAGAAACAATGCTCAGGTTGGCCGTGGCATTTAATCAATGCCCAATTGGCACTAAGGGACCTAAAGTGTGCCAAGAAAACATCCCCCACACCATTACACCACCACCACCAGCCTGCACAGTGGTAACAAGGCATGATGGATCCATGTTCTCATTCTGTTTACGCCAAATTCTGACTCTACCATCTGAATGTCTCAACAGAAATCGAGACTCATCAGACCAGGCAACATTTTTCCAGTCTTCAACTGTTCAATTTTGGTGAGCTTTTGCAAATTGTAGCCTCTTTTTCCTATTTCTTGTGGAGATGAGTTGGGTCTTCTGCTGTTGTAGCCCATCCGCCTAAAGGTTGTGCGTGTTGTGGCTTCACAAATGCTTTGCTGCATACCTCGGTTGTAACGAGTGATTATTTTAGTCAAAGTTGCTCTTCTTTCAGCTTGAATCAGTCGGCCCATTCTCCTCTGACCTCTAGCATCAACAAGGTATTTTCGCCTACAGTACTGCCGCATATTTTTTTTTCCTTTTCACACCATTCTTTGTAAACCCTAGAAATGGTTGTGCGTAAAAATCACAGTAACTGAGCAGATTGTGAAATACTCAGACCGGCCCATCTGGCACCAACAACCATGCCACGCTCAAAATTGCTTAAATCACCTTTCTTTCCCATTCTGACATTCAGTTTGGAGTTCAGGAAATTGTCTTGACCAGGACCACACTCCTAAATGCATTGAAGCAACTGCAATGTGATTGGTTGATGATAATTGCATTAATGAGAAATAGAACAGGTGTTCCTAATAATCCTTTAGATGAGGTCGCAATTGCTTGTTTTTGTCAAGTCAAGTCAAGTCACATTTATTTATATAGCGCTTTTCACAATACAGATTGTATCAAAGCAGCTTCACAGTGATAACATGAAAGTAGCACAACACAGATCAACAACATTGCTAACCACTAAATAACCCCAACTGAGCAAGCTCAAAGCAAGCCAAAAGCAAGGCGACAGTGGCAAGGAACCAAACTCCATCAGATTGGATGGAGAAAAAACCTTGGGAGAACCCAGGCTCAGTCGGGGGCCAGTTCTCCTCTGGCTTACATTCATATTGTTTAAATATAAATATTAAATATAAATATTGTTTATGAATCAAACGGCGCCATAACATATTGCAGGCATTGAGTCGTCTCTTCACAGGCGTTGAGTCGTCTCATCACAGGCGTTGGGGCATCCGAAATCCCCGTGAGAGGCTGGACATAAAACTGGACCTGACGAACGTCATTTTTCTCGGGACAAGCGTCCCGAGATAACAGCAGAAAGGCAGATGGGAAATAATTAGCATAGCTGATGTTCATAATGATTTTCGTTATAACTCACAAACTCTCCGTAACCTGAACTCTCCGCAACCCAACCATACGCGCCGACCCGTTTGTCTAAAAGGCTGTCGAGCCCCACTGGTGCGTTAAGCAGTTTCAGTGGCAAACGGTTCCGTATGGCATAACAGGGACTAGAAGGTAAGCATTATGTGAATGCTTGACTAAAGAGAAGCGTCTTTAATCTAGTTTTAAACTGTGTCAGCGAGTCAGAGGCTCGGACCGTATCGGAAGGCCATTCCAGAGTTTTGGAGCTAAATGCGAGAACGCCCTCCCTCCTTTACTGGACTTCGATATCCTAGGAATGACCAGAAGCCTTGAATTTAGTGATCTTAAGGAACGCGGTGGATTGTAGGGCGAAAGAAGGTCCGTTAAGTACATAGGAGCTAAACCATTTAGGGCTTTATAGGTCAGTAGCAGTATTTTGTAGTTGATGCGGAACTTAATAGGTAACCAGTGTAGAGATGATAAAATCGGTGTTATATGATCATATTTTCTTGACCTAGTAAGAACTCTAGCAGCTGCATTTTGTACTAACTGTAGCTTGTTTATTGAGGATGCAGGACAACCGGCTAATAAAGCATTACAGTAATCTAGTCTCGAGGTCATGAATGCGTGAACTAATTTTTCAGCATCAGAAATAGATAGCATGTTACGTAGCTTAGCAATGTTTCTAAGGTGGAAAAAGGCTGTTCTTGTAACATATGAAATATGATCTTCGAAAGACAAGTTGCGGTCTAGTATAACACCCAGGTCTTTTACTGTAGTGGATAAAGTAACAGGACATCCGTCTATATTAAAGTTGTATTGTGAGAGGTTTTGTGAGTAGTTTTTTGGACCAATAAGTAATACCTCCGTTTTATCTGAATTTAATAGCAGGAAATTACGCGTCATCCAGCATTTTATATCTTTGAGACACTCTGTCATTTTAGATGAGTTAGTGTTTTCATCTGGTCGTGATGAAATATATAATTGAGTGTCGTCAGCGTAACAGTGGAAATTAATTCCATGTTTTCTTATAATATTACCAAGTGGCAGCATGTATATTGAGAATAGCAGAGGGCCTAACACCAATCCTCGTTGTACTCCATAGTCTACTGACGTTATCTTTGATTTTTTCCCATTTAAACAGACAAAATGAGAACGGTCCGATAAGTACGATCTAAACCAGCTTAATGCCTGTCCCTGGACACCGGTGAAGTTTTGTAGTCGATCCAAGAGTATTATATGATCTATAGTGTCGAACGCAGCGCTAAGATCAAGTAGGACTAGTATTGAGATACAGCCTTGGTCAGAAGCTAAAAGTAAATCATTTGTAATTTTAACTAGCGCAGTTTCTGTACTATGATGCGGTCTGAATCCTGACTGGAATTTTTCATAGATATCATTTTCTTGCAAAAAAGAGCACAATTGAGCGGACACTACTTTTTCAAGTATTTTGGACATAAATGGAAGATTTGAAATGGGTCTGTAATTTGTCAAGTTATTTGGATCTAATTGCGGTTTCTTAATGAGCGGTTTTATTACAGCCAGCTTGTATATTTTTGGGACATGACCTAAAGATAAAGACGTGTCTGTTTTGTGTCTTGCTTTATAACTTTTCTTAAAATTGTGAGATATAAACTCGCTACTGTGGGAAAAAAAGTCAGAATTGAGAGATAAAAAGTCGCATATGTGTGTTAAACTGCTAATTGATACTGACTTGCAGTTCACTTTTTTATTTTTTTATTATGCTGCGAAACAAGGTTTCAAAGTTGACTTGAAACCTTATTGTAAAGTGTTACCAATAAAGTGTTACTCAATTATATAATACATGGTATATATAACAGACACATATGTGTGACAACAATGGCAAAGATCATTTGATGGGAAAATGCACTTAGTGTTAACAGAAATAATGCAACAATATCACACCCTAATAAAACAGTCAGAAAACAGTGTTTTTTATTCTTCAAACAAAATACACTTTCTTACATCTTTCTTTCAATTATAGGGTGAATTGAGACCCGGGCATGTTTGTGTGAAAAGCAGAAATGAACAATTGGGTTCATTCAGATCTGCTTAGTTATGTATCTGGAGCAGAGACAGTTTGCTATGGGGGCTTGTAATGGGGTAAGCACAAGAAAGCAAACAATTCATCTCTCATCTCTAATGACAGAGCTCTCTCAGAAACCATCAGCCGTGTCTGGGAAGTCTCTGGATAGCAATGCCTCCTCTTGACTGATTTAGCCCCGAGCGTCAAACAGGCAGAAGGACAAGATCGTGTCGTAGTGCATGTCACCCAGAGGTGTTTGGAGCGCCTGATATGTCTCTAATGATGCTGTCAGACATAGCATGGGCTGCACTTGTTATGTCACATATTAAACCCTATAGCGTGGGACCCTTAACTGTACCCAAAAGCAACATTGACTCATTTCAATGATTTTGGGGTCGATGTTTGCTGTCGTCTTGTAACATATCAAGATTTCCATGTACTGCCGCCCACTTTGACGTTCGGGCAGATTGGTTTCTAAATAGCAAGCGGGGAATGAAGCACAGTGGCAGTTTGAGCGGCTTCTGTCTCTCCACATTCAGCAGATGGTTAGATCCACTTCTGTCAGATTTGGATGAGGGACCGCAGGGCTGGTACTGCTCTGGGACTGATCCATGAATACGAGCGTTCGGCTCTGTTGGCTGGGACATCTATAACTGTCGTCACGCACAGACACACACGGTTGACACATATTGCCAGCCGCCTGCTTACAGTAGCAATGAGCGTGTGCCACCTACAGAAACGCTCTTCAAGCCCATTTATTTTTCCATTGTGAATTTATTTTCATGATAATTAAGCAAATTTACCTGTCAAATTCTCTTGTCAGAACTACATTTGGCAAGATGTTTTTGTTAGTTCATATACTTAGTTATTTATTTTCCATGAAATGGATAGTTCCTGTCCTGTCATCTGATTGGTCAATACAGGGTTTCAACCATGCAAAAATTCAATGAACAGTGGATTGACATTTTTTGTTTCATATCAATATACTGTAACATCATTGACTAACTTCTATCTAGTGGATGTTCTTTTGTGAAATATGACGTGTTTTTGTGAGATTCACTCATTCCAATTTGAAGATACTTAAAATATCCTGCTATGTTACACTCAAGTCACCTTTCAAGGCAGTTTTACAGTGATGATAGGAAATGAAAGTAACAGCTCTAGAGTAAAGCAATTGTCCAGTTAAAGTTAGTTTTGATTGATTCACTTCAGTTGCAAAGATCATTAGTTATTAATGTTGGCCTTATTATAACTGAAAACAGAAAACTTTCAATATGTTCTTGCCATTAATTTGTACAACAGCATTTGGTTAAACAGAAAAAGCATAACATTACAAATTAGTAATGAAATAGCATGAATAATATATGGCATAAAAGGGAAGGTTCACCCAAAAAATTAAGATTGTCATTATTTACTAAAGTAACTACATCCCGGACGAGCCCCCAATTTCATGTTACGCCCCGTCTAGGAGAAAGAGAGAAAGACTCGTAAATTTAGACAATGATACATTTATTGCCTTAATTTGGGACTTTTGATTCAGAAGCTGACAAGGCCAAAATATCACACAAACCTTATTTTTAAACCTCTTTCCTGAACCCTAACCACAAAAAAGAAAGAAAGAAAATAGAAGAGAAGGAACATATACAAACCTAACCCCCTATCCAAAAAAAAGAGAGAGATAAAAAACAGTTTACAATCAACAGAAATGGAGTCATACTTTCCCAAATCCTCAGTATTTACAATATACTGTAGTCAACATTTGAAGTGTATCAAAACACTTCACCAGTTAAGTCAAGTTAAGTCAAGTCACCTTTCAAGGCAGTTTTACAGTGATGATACATCCCGATGAAATGAAAGTAACAGAAATTGTTTTGGCTTTACAGCAGCTCTAGAGTAAAGTAATTGTCCAGTTAAAGTTAGTTTTGATTGATTCACTTCAGTTGCAAAGATCATTAGTTATTAACATTGGCCTTATTATATACAACACTGTTTTAACTGAAAACAGAAAACTTTCAATGTGTTCTGGCCATTCATTTATACAACAACAGCATAGCATGAATAATATGGCATAATAGGGAAGGTTCACCCAAAAAATGAAGATTATGTACTGAAGTAACTACATCCCGGACGAGCCCCCAATTTCATGTTACACCCCGTCTAGGAGAAAGAGAGAAAGACTCGTAAATTTAGACAATGATACATTTATTGACTTAATTTGGGACTTTTGATTCAGAAGCTGACAAGGCCAAAATATCACACAAAACTTACTTTTAAACCTCTTTCCTGAACCCTAACCACAAAAAAGAAAGAAAATAGAAAATAAGGAAAATATACAAACCTAACCCCCTATCCAAAAAAAAAGAGAGAGATAAAAACAGTTTACAATCAACAGAAATGGAGTCATACTTTCCCAAATCCTCAGTATTTATACTGTATATCCTCAGTATTTATACTATGTATAACATCAAAACCTTTCATCAAAGTTGAATTTTAAACAATACCCGTTCTTCTCTTAGGACAAATTTGATTAACTTTTTGATCCACTTCAAATGTTGACTACTGTATTTACAACCAGGCAAACAAGCTGAAACATAAAGTGTTACACAAATGTTCAAAAACAACAGACAAGGACAGCTTTACCCAAAAACATTTAGCATAATATGGCACACATACATGTTTATGTACTGTCTGTACATAAACATACACTTCGTGTATACAGACAGGAGCCATCTTAGAAAACAGTCTCGATAAGTCAATCTATTCACGCCATTCATACAGATCAGAAGTTCGCTGAACTTCATACAGTTCAGCTCACTCACCACGACATTCGTGGTTTGACTTGTCGTGACTGTTTTCCAAGATTGCTCCAGTCTGTATACATGAAGCGAACTGTCTTTATAAAGTATCTTCTTATTAAACAGTCTGTAACACTTACAAAGTTCTCAATGTTTCGTTTTGCATGTATGGACCCTCATTATGTTACTGTGTTAGTGTGGGGCTATTCTGAGCCTTGTTAGTGGTATAAACTAGCGATTTCTTTTTACTTAGTAAATGTCCCCATTACTAGCGTTATACGCTAAACATTCGATTATCATGAAAACAAATCTCAGAGAACGGTTGACTAGGTACCAATGTTTTATTAGACCAAAGGTTCATTTTGCGCCAGAGTTCTCCTTTAATGCACTGTAACTTGAGCTATATAAAGGCATCTGCTAACGGCATACGACAAGAGCTGTCAAGAAAAAAAAAACAATTAAACTATGATAAAATGTCATAGCATTGTACTATTTGAAGTCGTCTTACCCTTGACCCTAGCACCAAAATTCTCATTTATGATCTCTATAGCTTTTGACATCATCGTCTCATAACTGAGTTTGAATATAAGGAAGCATTCATAATGATGATCGTTTTGTTGATCACTGTACAGCTTCAGAACGTGGAAATATAGGAAATGAGTCATGCTTTTATATTCTGTTTGCTTTATAGCCACCTTAACCATTCAATGTTATTGTACAGAAAAGAATGTTGAGAAGACTGCAAATCTTTAGACTTGTCTGTCCTGACTGAAATGGAAACAATACCATTCTTTATTACTCTAGTGATAAGTGTATAGAAGGCAGGAATCGTTCTAAAAAAGTAGCACTTTAGAGAATTCTGCTAAATTAACATGAAAAGTGCACAACACAATTCAAAGAAATGACCCAGCAGGGTCGAGTTAGAGCAGTGCAAGTTTCCACAAAGTTCACAGCTGAATCTGTGGGGTATAACAAGGCCCCATTGGATTAGTATGTCTTTTTCAGGCAAGTGTTAGAGTTGGAGTTAAAGAGTTCAAACATCTTTTAGCAAAATCAATCAAGTTAGTTGGAGTTGGAGACCCATACTTTACTTAACATACATAGAATGAATAACCGTCTTCCATAAATATCACTAAAAGGGTCTTACATTATCTAGAAGTACATTAACTCTGGTTCCATCCATTGCCCATTAGTCCTGCCGGGTCACGCATCGTCATATCACGAAGACGGCATATCACGCAGATGCAAATCTGCTACCTAACAAGCTCTATTAGTATTCGTGGCCTGTAGAGGCGAGTCAATCTAAAGCAGGAACATAAGGGATCATATTAAACAGATGAGATGTTTGAAATGAAACCATGTGAGATGATATTCACTTTCCCTTCATAATTGGCATTATTGAATCATAATGAACATCTTGTCGCACTGAAATGCAAATGACGAGATTTAAACCGAAGCGAAGAAAAACGTCGCATTTATTCAGACCTTCGCGTTCGCAACAACAAATGAACATGTTCGTTCGGCACAGGACAAAGTAAGGGCAGGAGTAATTCCATAGCCTTGACACACGTCCCGTTTTAAGTGGCGTCTCGGAGGGGCATTCATTACCCAGAAAATCTGTCCCAGCTGCTTAACTACTGCTGGCTATTTGCGCTATAACAATCTTTCTGCCGTTTTCTGTAAAGGTCACAAACAACATCTGCCACAGAAAACAATGTCCGCCTAGAATGAAATGCCACCAGAGACTTTGACAAGAAATAATTCACTGTGATTAACTCTGGATGAGTTTTAAAGAGTGCTTGGTGAATAAAGTCAACATAAACTTCAGCTTTGAAGTAAATAATATGTAACAGTATGGGAGAGCACAGTAATGGGTGTCAATGGGTAAGCTGTGTCAACTCGCACGTCCTGATTTTGCAGAGTTAGACTTGGTCATTTTGTTGATCCTGTAACAACATGCCTGTTCGAAAAAATTAATTCTAACCATATCCCTACACCTAAGCCCTCACTTCTACCATCAACACCTAACCCATACGTTATCACTAAAAATTATAGGTGAATAACACTGATGTAGAAGAACCTAAACCTGGTTGTAAGCCTAAACTTGACATAAACTGTAAACTTGTCCCTCAAATCTGATTGGTTGATTGGAATGTTGTTCCAGGATGAATGTTGAATCTTGAATTTGAATCCTGAATTTGAATCTTGACATTGTCATTCTGGAATATGGCATGTGACATGTCACTGACAATGAAAGTGCCCTTCCTACTGGGCAAATGAAAACTTTAAAATGGCAGCCATCGCTGCACATGGGTTTGCCAGTTGAGAAGTGACCCACCATGTGAGTACGACAGTATTTTATGTGTACACTCACCGGCCACTTTATTAGGTACCCCATGCTAATAACGGGTTGGACCCCCTTTTGCCTTCAGAACTGCCTCAATTCTTCGTGGCATAGATTCAACAAGGTGCTGGAAGCATTCCTCAGGGAGTTTGGTCCATATTGACATGATGGCATCACACAGTTGCCGCAGATTTGTCGGCTGCACATCCATGATGCGAATCTCCCGTTCCACCACATCCCAAAGATGCTCTATTGGATTGAGATCTGGTGACTGTGGAGGCCATTTGAGTACAGCGAACTCATTGTCATGTTCAAGAAACCAGTCTGAGATGATTCCAGCTTTATGACATGGCGCATTATCCCGCTGAAAGTAGCCATCAGAAGTTGGGTACATTGTGGTCATAAAGGGATGGACATGGTCAGCAACAATACTCAGGTAGGCTGTGGCGTTGCAACGATGCTCAATTGGTACCAAGGGGCCCAAAGAGTGCCAAGAAAATATTCCCCACACCATGACACCACCACCACCAGCCTGAACCGTTGATACAAGGCAGGATGGATCCATGCTTTCATGTTGTAGACGCCAAATTCTGACCCTACCATTCGAATGTCGCAGCAGAAATCGAGACTCATCAGACCAGGCAACGTTTTTCCAATCTTCTATTGTCCAATTTCGATGAGCTTGTGCAAATTGTAGCCTCAGTTTCCTGTTCTTAGCTGAAAGGAGTGGCACCCGGTGTGGTCTTCTGCTGCTGTAGCCCATCTGCCTCAGAGTTCGACGTACTGTGCGTTCAGAGATGCTCTTCTGCCCACCTTGGTTGTAACGGGTGGTTATTTGAGTCACTGTTGCCCTTCTATCAGCTCGAACCAGTCTGGCCATTCTCCTCTAACCTCTGGCATCAACAAGGCATTTCCGCCCACAGAACTGCCGCTCACTGGATGTTTTTTTCTTTTTCGGACCATTCTCTGTAAACCCTAGAGATGGTTGTGCGTGAAAATCCCAGTAGATTAGCGGTTTCTGAAATACTCAGACCAGCCCTTCTGGTACCAACAATCATACCACGTTCAAAGTCACTCAAATCACCTTTCTTCCCCATACTGATGTTCGGTTTGAACTGCAGGAGATTGTCTTGACCATGTCTACATGCCTAAATGCACTGAGTTGCCGCCATGTGATTGGCTGCTTAGAAATTAAGTGTTAACGAGCAGTTGGACAGGTGTACCTAATAAAGTGGCCGGTCAGTGTATGTTAGTTTGTTATAATAAACTGTTAACATTCGTAAAAGTTTGGTGTGGTTTCTTTGAATATTAAATCATACAGCAAAACAACAGAAAACATTAAGCAT
>NW_024121730.1:0-15690 GCF_016745375.1 Pimephales promelas
TTTATGCAGTTGAATGTCAAAAATAGTAATTTAAACACTATTCCATGTATTTATCTGTTGTCTTTATAATATTAGTATAAGTATTAATGTCTGGTAAAGAAGACCAGTTTAATTCTTGACAATCTTGTCTTTGTCCATCTCAGAGTTGTAGAGCGAGGTCGAGTGAAATGCGGACAGTACTGGCCATTAGAGGCTGGCCGCACTGAGGACTATGGGTACTTTTTGGTGAGAAATGTCCATATTGAGATGTTTCAGGACTTTAAGCTATCACACTTGGAGCTCTTCAACACTCAGGTCAGTCCCTCAGTCTCTGTTTTTATCTTTTGTTGCCTATATATTCTTTTTACTGATTAAATTAGGGCTGGGCATTGACAAATTTCACAATTCGATTTCCGTTCATGAGCTTGTGATTCGATTCCGAAATATTTGATTTTGTACATTTTTCTCACTTAGCTGGTACATTATAATATAATATTAAAGGTTAAAATTAACAACTGATTTGTATACAATTGCATATAATGCAGTTGTCTTATGAGAGTACTCCTATTGTGTAAGCTAGGTTACGCTTTGGGAAAATCCCTTTTCTCAAGAATACTGAAGCCAAAAAATTTAAAACGCATTGCTGCACAGAGCAGACCTAGGCGAGGCAACTCGCACGCCTATTGGTTGCTCTGCGGCAACAGCTGCAACCTATCGTGGGAACTTGCGTGACGCAAGCACCAATGAGCGTCCTGCCAGAATGGGCGTGGCTTATGTCTATATAAGGAGAAATCGTCGATTAATCATGCCCATCCCTAGCCAAGAGTGAACACCAGTGTTTCCCCTACAATGTTGGATTTTCAGCGCCGCCGCAAAATCTTTTCATGATCAGCAATATCATGACATTCACTTCATTCACTTATACACCTAAAAACACAGACATGGCGACCGGCAGCGCTGCTAATGTGGCTCTGAATCCACTTGTTGACAAGAACGGAGGAAAGAGCCATATATGGAAATATTTTCGATTAGGCTAATGTCACGTTGCCATAAGGGGCCGTTCGTTAATAGGGACTTTAAGCAACAGCCTCTGGTGGAATGGCAACGGCATTCTGGCGTTCTATTGCGCATGCGCGACATTAACTGCTACTTCTTGACGTTCTACTGTAACCGTCTACTACGGGAGAACAGCTAATTTGCCGTAGTCGTTACTACGTGACAGATTAAGACAGTTAATGTTATGTTTTAGGTTATGTGGCATTGAAATCGTTTCTGTATATCATTAAGTGCTAAAATCAACCCTTCTCTTTCTTTTTAAAATCACTTTCTTTTTGTATTTTGTCTGATGATTAAATTATTCCCTATGCCGTCCTCTTTACTGTTGCTTAGTGATTTTTGCGCTCTTTAACTACGGCAGTTAACTGTTTATTTCCGGCTGCCGTCGCCGTTCTATCAGCAGCTGTTGCTTAAAGTCCCTAATTTAAATAAGCCATACGCGCTCCACTCAGAATAGAAATGACGCGGTGGCGGCGCGCTCGTTTATCCAATCGCGCCTCTGTTCAAGGTTGCATAGCAACGAGAGACTCCACGGGACAGCGAGCACTTGTGGAAAGGAGAAAGCGGTACGAACTTTTTCCATGAGCCGGACGAGGAAGTATCACCTACTGCTCATAGTCCTGATCTCTCTTCCGGCTTAATAATACCAGTCACAGCGCGAAATAAACATGAATGAGCATCTGAAAGTGTGTTAAAGATAGAGTACATCTTATCCAAATCCGTATCATGTCACATTGATTCGCTCAATCAGCGTTTCAACCGTGGAAAGACGTCAGTTAAACAGCTTGTAATCAATGTCATGTATCGTCATATTTACCTCAGAAAACACACATCAACTCGTTAGTCAGCTAGAAAAATAACTCTAGAGAGGAGTATTTTGCTAAATATATACACCATATTACATATGCATTATAATCTTAATGTTCTTCAATATTTAATGCATATTTGAATAAATCTGGCAAGTTTTTATGACAGTCACCATTTAAATGTTTATATAATCTTCTTATTATAAAAATAAATAAAAGTGTAATTTAAGTGTTTGTATAGCTACAAAACAGTTCATTATTACCTTCATATTAGGCTAATGAATCCTAGCAGGCTACTACAACTAGACTCCCATAGTTTACAGCATTAGTTAAGAGATTTGATTTCCTTGAGAAAATTAGCCATTTATTGTAACTGTCTGATATCCAAAATAATTAATATTGAATCGAAACGGAATCGAAATCGAATCGAATTGCAAGCTTATGAATCGAAATCGAATCGAATTGTGAAATTTGTGTCAATACCAGCCCTACATTCTAATATGATGATATCTGCTCTTTTTTTAAAGTTTCTTTTATTATTAAAAAATAACATCATGTAATAGTATTTCACAATATTAGGCTACTGTTTTTTCTGTATTTTTGATTAAATAAATGCAGGCTAGATGAGCATAAGGCTTCTTGCAAAAACATAAAATAGTATCACTGTCACTCACACACATCTGAAAAACCCAGAAAAATTAAGTGCCACAGATTGGGTGTGGCCTTTGCCATTAAGAAAAAATGTTCAATAAATTGTAAATAATCTTTTTCTGGGTTGTGACGTTTCATTTTTCCCCTATCAATTTCTACATTTTAGTTTGAGTTTTAAAACTTACAGGTTATTTTTTATAGTATAACGACCTCTTAACTGTCAAAATATCATTAAAGCTACATTATGTATTTTTCTCCGCCGCTAGGGGTCGCTAACCTCTTACAATAACAAAGGCGTAGGTTTAGGACGCAGTGAATACGCGTAATGATGGAACTTGTCATGCAGATGGATCTAATGTGTATGGAAAATGTATTTACATTTTTCAAACTCATGGTTGAAGGGGTTATTTAAAAAAAAATTCTCCCGGAGGTGCAATTCCCCAAACCGCACACCGCCCTGCCCACAGCCCCACCCCGCCCCGCCCACCGCGGCTTGGTAACAACCTCCGGCACCTAACAGCACCGCTGCTGAAAAAATTTCTAGGGGAAACACTGAACACCCTTAGATCACACACTTATTGTTTAGTTACAAGGGATACGTTGAGGCCTTTTATATGTATGTTAATGTCTGTAATAATGTAAATGACCGTACAAGCTTCTCTTTCAGACAGGGGAATGTAGGGAAGTGTCTCATTATCTCTACATGAGCTGGCCAGATTTTGGTGTTCCGAAGTCGGCGTCAGCCATGTTGGATTTCCAGGCACACGTGAAACGGAGACAAGAGTCCTCATTACGAACACTGTATCCTGATTGGACGGGCCCCCCAGGAGGCCCCCCAGTGGTGGTGCACTGCAGTGCAGGCATCGGCAGAACAGGTGAGTGTACTTTTTTTTTTTTTTTTTTAAATTTCTTAACTGCACAATAGCATGTCTTACAAGTTCACTCTATTCTCCCCCAGGCACGTTTTGTACTTTAGACATTTGTCTCTCCCGTCTGGAGGACATTGGGACAGTGGACATTAAGCAGACGGTGCGTCGCATGCGGACGCAGCGTGCCTTCAGCATCCAAACCTGGGACCAGTACTACTTCTGCTACAAAGCAGTGATCGAGTACGCCCAACAGAGCGGCCTGCTGCAGCCCGTGGAGTGGTCCGACACAGAGCTGGAGACCGACAGCGAGTGAATCAGGAAAAACAGAACTCACACGAGAGGGCGCAAGAGGCACAGAAGGAAAAGAAGTGGTCTTTTCCCCTCTCCGGGCTACAGGTAGAATCCACTGCCACCTCTTTTCTTCCCAGGAAGATGCGGGGAGAAAGAAACGAGGAGCGGAGGATGCTTTTATCCTGCCACTTTTCAAGCCCTTCTTTTTTACTCTGATCTGAACGAGATCAGAGACTGTGGCTTGGTGTACGAGTTGTAGCATTTTTTTTTTTATACATCTAAATATAAGTACTGACTTGCACATGTGGAATGACAAACTTGAAAAATCCAGTTTATCGTATTACCTGCTCTTTTTTTGCTCAAAGTGTTGTTGAAATTCAATATCACTCAACTTGGGGTTAAATTCACACTTTTTATCAAAGTGTAAGAACATAAAACTTGAATATTCTTTTTTTTTCTCTCTCTCTCTTCTCCGTCACATTTAAATAGCAATTTTATTTGTCTGAACAGATTCCAACAGTTTTCTTTGCTTTTTTATTATTTGTGTTCTTCACCGTTAAACTAATCTTCAAGCCAAAGGTATGGTGTCGAATGCTTGGATGTATCCGTAATGATCGTTGTGACTTAAACCCTTGTATATCTTGTAACATACATCTATATATTGTGCATAACAACCTTTGAAAAGCCTTGTTTTAATATAATACTCTTAACTCTCTTCAGAATTATGTGTATCTATATACACATCTCTCTCTATCTATCTATAAAAATATATAAGAATATATGTTGGGTAAAAACAAAAGGAAAAGAGGAACACAACTATGTTATATATGGTATCCTGGTGACTGTTCTGGAGGTCCTGCAGTTTTCATTTTTTAACTTACCGTAGTCCATGATTATCCAGCCTTAATGCAGGGCATCTATCATTTATAGAGCGTCTCAACTGTTGATTCTCTCTGAATTCTGGCCCTTAACCTTCAATCACTGCCTTGCTCCCTCTAAAGTATGAACTTTGACTCAGCTGTTTTTATTTTTATTTTTTATTTCTACCTAAAAAACAAGAAACAATGAGCCCCAAGTTGAAGTATCCTGAGCCGCACGGAGACTAATTCTGTTACCACGATTATCTAAAGTGTTCCGTTCTGATGTGAAGTGTTGTGGAGTCATTTGTTACGAGTGAGCTGGGGTCTTCAGCTGTGCGGTGTGTAGTCCTGGGGTCAAAAAGCCTCAGTTTTTGTGCCTTCAAGTTTTCCGTAGCGCAATGTAGTTTTAGGCAACGATTAGAACAACTGTTCTCACATGCATATAGGGAATTTATTTTTAATCTCAGGGGTATACTTGGTGTTTTCCTGCTCTCAAAAATGTCATTTGCCTCTCTGGCAATTATTTCCAAAAAACACAAACAAACAAACAAAAAAATAAGTATATACATTTTATTTTGAATTTTATACAGCGTCATGTATTATATTCTGTTTTTATTTATGCCTTTGTAGAACTTCAGCAGTATTGAAATTTGAATGTTGGTACGAAATAATGAACAGTCATTCTATTTTAAACGGATAAGCTAAAGAAATCAAACCGTAAAACAAAAGACTGATCAGTTTTTTTTTTTTTTTTTTTTTTTTTTTTTTAAGAATTATGTTACTCAGCATTGTGTTTTGGGAGAAAAACACTCATTTATTTTTCCAGATGCCTGTAGCAGAACATTTTTCATATTCTGTGAACTGTTAAAGGGCCAAGACTGAAACAGACACGTGACCCATTAGCACGGCTGCCACTAACAGTTTTTAACTATTTGCCAATCAACAAGACAAAGAGGTTTTACATGTAAGAAAACCAAAAAACAAGAAGAAGAAGAAGAAAAAAAACAGGATATGAACTTGAATGTTATGATTAGATAAAAACCACGTTGTCTTTGGGAGAACTTTGGAATGCTTTCTCCTTGAATATCAATGCTTGTATGATGACACATGGTAGTGAATGTGTGAAACGTCCCTCTCATCTAATGTTTACTCGTTGACTGACTCGTCCAATGCAGGTGTGCAGAACATGCTTGACTGTTTTATACAGCTGATTCCTGCTTGAATGAGACTAAGTGGAAGACACATTTGTCTCTGATTTATTAAAGCAGTCGGGAATGCAATGCGTGTCTTTTTTCATTTGGTGCCCAAAGTTCTTGTGATTGAGTAATGGCCTTTTTACCCGACATCTGCAGCAATGTCGCAGTAAACATGAATATTACTCTGAAAATGAGCGTGTTTGTGTGTTAAATGTTGATGAGGATTGAAACTTGAAACAATGGCTGTATGTATAGAAATATATAACTGTCTTGTTTTCAGAAAGGAGTGATTTATTTTGAAATCAGCTACAGTTTGGTGTAATTTAAGCCATTTGTCTGATTTATTGGTAGTTTAAAAGCTTCACATAAAAGTAGTAACAAAACTATCAAATTGATGCCTGGAACTGAAGAGATTTGCTTGTGTGTAAGTCCAACAGAAAGCTGCATTATGATATGGATTTGTATTTGTTCATAACAGTAGGTGGATGTTATTCTCAGACTCTGTTTAGCCTGGAATTAGATATAAATATAAAAAAAAAAAGCTTACCAGCACTATGGACATTGTTTCCACTATTGATTTTCACTATAATTAGCTTCCTTGTTTATACAAAATATTGAAAAATTATTGGGTGACTGCTAAAATGCTGATAGCGTATTACACAATTTAAAACTGGAAAGGGGATATAAACAGTGTTAACATGTTTACAAAATATTTAATCCAAATGTACTCAAACAGTAAAACATTGTGAAGACTGTTGGTAAATTGTTGAACTGACACTAGGGGGCGCTATCAGCTGTTAATCGAACAAGTTTATTTGCTGGTGGCAATAATCTTAAAATGGTCAAATCAGAACAAGAAGCATTGCAACAGTGCTGGAGTTAATTTTAACACTGTAAAGCCTGACATGAAATAATAGTTCTGTTTTTTGTTTTTGAGTTCATATTCGAGGAGGAAAAACTGGTCCAAACTGAGCAAAAATATGCAATTTGGTGCTGTTTCTATTTGCTAATAACTACAGTGTATATGGCCAAAAAGTAAGATAATATTCTGATTTTAGAAAGGTATAGCAAAATTTATAAAATACCAGTTGTCACTCTGTCTCCAACATAACGTCTTGGTAAGATGTTTTAGTTTTTGTTGTGGGGGCAAAACATAATGCAATGCTACTAATTATCTATAACTAACATTATAACATTCTTATGTTTACTTTTATTTTTAAAATCTGTAAAAATGTCAGTACAAATAGCTACTGTCTAGCATGACCTGAAGCAGAAAGTGGATTTTTTTTTTTTAAATGATGGGCTACTTTAAAAACTTAAATATATTTAAACTATCAATCAGAAACAGATGACAGAAGGCTTTTTGTGTTTGTTTTTTGATCATGTTGAAATTTAGAGGCCTTTAAATACTTTAGAGAATTTTGCGTATCAAATATGTAGGCTTTATAGGGTTTGCATGGCACAGGATAGTTTGGTTAAAAACCTGCGTGAGAAATATCAGAACCTGAGTTCTTATACAAACTCATGATTTGATCCAGATCAAAATCAAGAATAATCCGATTTCAGAATTCGGGCAACCCATAAGAACCAATACTATAAGCGAAATCGGTTCACCAACTCCTCTGAGGAAGGACGTCCTTTTTTAGAGACGCCACCTTCGTCCCGATCCTTGGTAGCTCCATGTGTGGCTCCTGGATGGGAGGCAGGTTTGAGTACCCTGCCACCTGCGGTGGTGGCTACCATCACTTCCGCTAGAGCATCGCCTACGAGACATGTCTATGCGTTGAAGTGGAACCTCTTCGTCAACTGGTGCTCTTCTCACTGAGAAGACCCCTAGAGATGCCTGATCAGTGTTGTGCTTTCCTTCCTGCAAGATGGGTTGGAGCGAAGAATGTCTCCCTCCACCCTGAAGGTGTATGTGGCCGCTATAGCAGTTGAAGGTAAGTCACTAGGGAAGCACGACCTGATCACGAGACTGAATCCTCCTCTTGGGACCTCTCAGTGGTCTTAAAAGCCCAGCAGAGGGCTCCCTTTGAGCCTCTGCATAGTTGAGCTTAAATTTCTGTCTATGAAGACGGTGCTCCTGGTTGCACTGGCCTCCTTTAAGAGGGTAGGGGACCTGCACGCATTCTCCGTTGACGAAGCGTGCTTGGAATTCAGGCCCGGTCACTCTCATGTGATCCTGAGACCCCGGCCTGGAGATGTGCCCAAGGTTCCTACCACTCCCTTCCGGGACCAGGGGGTGAACCTGCAAGCAGGGCCGTATTAAGAGCTCACTGGGCCCCGGGGCTATGAGTTATTGCAGGAGCCCCCCCTCCCAAATATACAATAGCCTACATGGTTTTCACTATCACACACACATGGCGACAGCATCTTTATTAGCAGCGTCTGTCACTTTGAGAACTCAGAGTCGGATTCAAGTGCGCTGCATGTGCAACACCGTCTCAAGTTCACCATGGTCTCAAAACCAGCTTATGAATTCTCTCCCGCTGCTCACTGTGCCTGAGCAGTTTGAAATAATTTGTATCCAAACCACAATGTTTAAAAACGCGTTTAAATTATAAACTTACACCGATGCGCAGCAAAATTTAAATATTTCTACCGGATATGCAACCCGGTATCACGACAAGACGTGAAATAATCACGTTGGTCCACTTTGGAAAACGTGTAGATGTACGGTTTAACCCCTTCAAACGTGAAACCCGGATGTTAACCCATTGTTAACATTACAAATGCAGCGAACACACTACCCAGATAGCAAACTGACATTGAATCAACGTAAAAAAAATATGACATCGAAACAACGTTGATCTGACATTGCCCCTTCCAGTCAGATCAACGGCCCCTTGCCGTTGATCTGACTCTAGCCCCTTCCAGAGCTGAGATATCGAAACTCAAAAATTCGGCCCGAATTTTTTTTCGGGCCGAATTTTTGAGTTTCGATATCTCAGCTCTGGAAGGGGCTAGAGCCTCCATTTTTGCACTCAGGTCTAAGTCTCATTGCCATCTATCAGAATCCAGAGTTTTGGGAAGATTGGAGAAACGTAATTTTTCGTCCCAAAAAAAAAAACGTAAGGGGTACCACTGTCGTTTTTTTTTCGGGCCGAATTTTTGAGTTTCGATATCTCAGCTCTGGAAGGGGCTAGAGCCTCCATTTTTGCACTCAGGTCTAAGTCTCATGGCCCTCTATCAGAATCCAGAGTTTTGGGAAGATTGGAGAAACGTAATTTTTCGTCCCCAAAAAAAAACATAAGGGGTACCACTGTCGTTTTTTTTTCGGGCCGAATTTTTTTTAGTTTCGATATCTCAGCTCTGGAAGGGGCTAGAGCCTCCATTTTTGCACTCAGGTCTAAGTCTCATGGCCCTCTATCAGAATCCAGAGTTTTGGGAAAATTGGAGAAACTTAATTTTTCGCCAAAAAAAAAAAACGTAAGGGGTACCACTGTCGTTTTTTCCGGCCGAATTTTTGAGTTTCGATATCTCAGCTCTGGAAGGGTCTAGAGCCTCCATTTTTGCACTCAGGTCTAAGTCTCATGGCCCTCTATCAGAATCCAGAGTTTTGGGAAGATTGGAGAAACTTAATTTTTCGCCCAAGAAAAAAAACGTAAGGGGTACCACTGTCGTTTTTTTTTTTTCGGGCCGAATTTTTGAGTTTCGATATCTCATCTCTGGAAGGGGCTAGAGCCTCCATTTTTGCACTCAGGTGTAAGTCTCATGGCCCTCTATCAGAATCCAGAGTTCTGGGAAGATTGGAGAAACTTAATTTTTCGCCCAAAAAAAAAACGTAAGGGGTACCACTGTCGTTTTTTTTTTCGGGCCGAATTTTTGAGTTTCGATATCTCAGCTCTGGAAGGGGCTAGAGCCTCCATTTTTGCACTCAGGTCTAAGTCTCATGGCCCTCTATCAGAATCCAGAGTTTTGGGAAGATTGGAGAAACTTAATTTTTCGCCCAAAAAAAAAAAACGTAAGGGTACCACTGTCGTTTTTTTTTCTGGCCGAATTTTTGAGTTTCGATATCTCATCTCTGGAAGGGCTAGAGCCTCCATTTTTGCACTCAGGTGTAAGTCTCATGGCCCTCTATCAGAATCCAGAGTTCTGGGAAGATTGGAGAAACTTAATTTTTCGTCCAAAAAAAAAAACGTAAGGGGTACCACTGTCGTTTTTTTTTCTGGCCGAATTTTTGAGTTTCGATATCTCAGCTCTGGAAGGGGCTAGAGCCTCAATTTTTGCACTCAGGTCTAAGTCTCATGGCCCTCTATCAGAATCCAGAGTTTTGGGAAGATTGGAGAAACTTAATTTTTCGCCCAAAAAAAAAAAACGTAAGGGGTACCACTGTCGTTTTTTTTTCGGGCCGAATTTTTGAGTTTCGATATCTCAGCTCTGGAAGGGGCTAGAGCCTCCATTTTGCACTCAGGTCTAAGTCTCATGGCCCTCTATCAGACTCCAGAGTTTTGGGAAAATTGGAGAAACTTAATTTTTCGCCAAAAAAAAAAAAACGTAAGGGGTACCACTGTCGTTTTTTTTTTCGGGCGAATTTTTGAGTTTCGATATCTCAGCTCTGGAAGGGGCTAGAGCCTCCATTTTTGCACTCAGTTCTAAGTCTCATGCCCTCTATCAGAATCCAGAGTTTGGGAAGATTGGAGAAACTTAATTTTTCGCCCAAAAAAAAAAACCGTAAGGGTACCACTGTCGTTTTTTTTTTTCGGGCCGAATTTTTGAGTTTCGATATCTCAGCTCTGGAAGGGCTAGAACCTCCATTTTTGCATTCAGGTCTAAGTCTCATGGCCTCTATCAGAATCCAGAGTTTTGGAAGATTGGAGAAACTTAATTTTTCGCCCAAAAAAAAAAAAACGTAAGGGTACCAGTGGTACCCCTTACGTTTTTTTTTTTGGCGAAAAATTAAGTTTCTCCAATTTTCCCAAAACTCTGGATTCTGATAGAGGGCCATGAGACTTAGACCTGAGTGCAAAAATGGAGGCTCTAGCCCCTTCCAGAGCTGAGATATCGAAACTAAAAAATTCGGCCCGAAAAAAAAAACGACAGTGGTACCCCTTACGTTTTTTTTTTTTGGGCGAAAAATTAAGTTTCTCCAATCTTCCCAAAACTCTGGATTCTGATAGAGGCCATGAGACTTAGACCTGAGTGCAAAAATGGAGGCTCTAGCCCCTTCCAGAGCTGAGATATCGAAACTCAAAAATTCGGCCCGAAAAAAAAAACGACAGTGGTACCCCTTACGTTTTTTTTTTTGGCGAAAAATTAAGTTTCTCCAATTTTCCCAAAACTCTGGATTCTGATAGAGGGCCATGAGACTTAGACCTGAGTGCAAAATGGAGGCTCTAGCCCCTTCCAGAGCTGAGATATCGAAACTCAAAAATTCGGCCCGAAAAAAAAACGACAGTGGTACCCCTTACGTTTTTTTTTTGGGCGAAAAATTAAGTTTCTCCAATCTTCCCAAAACTCTGGATTCTGATAGAGGGCCATGAGACTTAGACCTGAGTGCAAAAATGGAGGCTCTAGCCCCTTCCAGAGCTGAGATATCGAAACTCAAAATTCGGCCCGAAAAAAAAACGACAGTGGTACCCCTTACGGTTTTTTTTTGGGCGAAAAATTAAGTTTCTCCAATCTTCCCAAAACTCTGGATTCTGATAGGGCCATGAGACTTAGACCTGAGTGCAAAAATGGAGGCTCTAGCCCCTTCCAGAGCTGAGATATCGAAACTCAAAAATTCGGCCCGAAAAAAAAAACGACAGTGGTACCCCTTACGTTTTTTTTTTTGGGCGAAAAATTAAGTTTCTCCAATCTTCCCAAAACTCTGGATTCTGATAGAGGGCCATGAGACTTAGACCTGAGTGCAAAAATGGAGGCTCTAGCCCCTTCCAGAGCTGAGATATCGAAACTCAAAAATTCGGCCCGAAAAAAAAAAACGACAGTGGTACCCCTTACGTTTTTTTTTTGGGCGAAAAATTAAGTTTCTCCAATCTTCCCAAAACTCTGGATTCTGATAGAGGCCATGAGACTTAGACCTGAGTGCAAAAATGGAGGCTCTAGCCCCTTCCAGAGCTGAGATATCGAAACTCAAAAATTCGGCCCGAAAAAAAAACGACAGTGGTACCCCTTACGTTTTTTTTTTTGGGCGAAAAATTAAGTTTCTCCAATCTTCCCAAAACTCTGGATTCTGATAGAGGCCATGAGACTTAGACCTGAGTGCAAAAATGGAGGCTCTAGCCCCTTCCAGAGCTGAGATATCGAAACTCAAAAATTCGGCCCGAAAAAAAAAACGACAGTGTACCCCTTACGTTTTTTTTTTGGGCGAAAAATTAAGTTTCTCCAATCTTCCCAAAACTCTGGATTCTGATAGAGGGCCATGAGACTTAGACCTGAGTGCAAAAATGGAGGCTCTAGCCCCTTCCAGAGCTGAGATATCGAAACTCAAAAATTCGGCCCGAAAAAAAAACGACAGTGGTACCCCTTACGTTTTTTTTTTTGGGCGAAAAATTAAGTTTCTCCAATCTTCCCAAAACTCTGGATTCTGATAGAGGGCCATGAGACTTAGACCTGAGTGCAAAAATGGAGGCTCTAGCCCCTTCCAGAGCTGAGATATCGAAACTCAAAAATTCGGCCCGAAAAAAAAAAACGACAGTGGTACCCCTTACGTTTTTTTTTTTTGGGCGAAAAATTAAGTTTCTCCAATCTTCCCAAAACTCTGGATTCTGATAGAGGGCCATGAGACTTAGACCTGAGTGCAAAAATGGAGGCTCTAGCCCCTTCCAGAGCTGAGATATCGAAACTCAAAAATTCGGCCCGAAAAAAAAACGACAGTGGTACCCCTTACGTTTTTTTTTTTTTGGGCGAAAAATTAAGTTTCTCCAATCTTCCCAAAACTCTGGATTCTGATAGAGGGCCATGAGACTTAGACCTGAGTGCAAAAATGGAGGCTCTAGCCCCTTCCAGAGCTGAGATATCGAAACTCAAAAATTCGGCCCGAAAAAAAAACGACAGTGGTACCCCTTACGTTTTTTTTTTTGGGCGAAAAATTAAGTTTCTCCAATCTTCCCAAAACTCTGGATTCTGATAGAGGCCATGAGACTTAGACCTGAGTGCAAAAATGGAGGCTCTAGCCCCTTCCAGAGCTGAGATATCGAAACTCAAAAATTCGGCCCGAAAAAAAAACGACAGTGGTACCCCTTACGTTTTTTTTTTTGGCGAAAAATTAAGTTTCTCCAATCTTCCCAAAACTCTGGATTCTGATAGGGCCATGAGACTTAGACCTGAGTGCAAAAATGGAGGCTCTAGCCCCTTCCAGAGCTGAGATATCGAAACTCAAAAATTCGGCCCGAAAAAAAAACGACAGTGGTACCCCTTACGTTTTTTTTTTTGGGGCGAAAAATTAAGTTTCTCCAATCTTCCCAAAACTCTGGATTCTGATAGAGGCCATGAGACTTAGACCTGAGTGCAAAAATGGAGGCTCTAGCCCCTTCCAGAGCTGAGATATCGAAACTCAAAAATTGGCCCAAAAAAAAACGACAGTGGTACCCCTTACGTTTTTTTTTTTGGGGCGAAAAATTAAGTTTCTCCAATCTTCCCAAACTCTGGATTCTGATAGAGGCCATGAGACTTAGACCTGAGTGCAAAAATGGAGGCTCTAGCCCCTTCCAGAGCTGAGATATCGAAACTCAAAAATTCGGCCCGAAAAAAAAAACGACAGTGGTACCCCTTACGTTTTTTTTTTTTTGGGCGAAAAATTAAGTTTCTCCAATCTTCCCAAAACTCTGGATTCTGATAGAGGGCCATGAGACTTAGACCTGAGTGCAAAAATGGAGGCTCTAGCCCCTTCCAGAGCTGAGATATCGAAACTCAAAAATTCGGCCCGAAAAAAAAAACGACAGTGGTACCCCTTACGTTTTTTTTTTTTGGCGAAAAATTAAGTTTCTCCAATCTTCCCAAAACTCTGGATTCTGATAGAGGCCATGAGACTTAGACCTGAGTGCAAAAATGGAGGCTCTAGCCCCTTCCAGAGCTGAGATATCGAAACTCAAAAATTCGGCCCGAAAAAAAAAAACGACAGTGGTACCCCTTACGTTTTTTTTTTGGGCGAAAAATTAAGTTTCTCCAATCTTCCCAAAACTCTGGATTCTGATAGAGGGCCATGAGACTTAGACCTGAGTGCAAAAATGGAGCTCTAGCCCCTTCCAGAGCTGAGATATCGAAACTCAAAAATTCGGCCCGAAAAAAAAACGACAGTGGTACCCCTTACGTTTTTTTTTTTGCGAAAAATTAAGTTTCTCCAATCTTCCCAAAACTCTGGATTCTGATAGAGGGCCATGAGACTTAGACCTGAGTGCAAAAATGGAGGCTCTAGCCCCTTCCAGAGCTGAGATATCGAAACTCAAAAATTCGGCCCGAAAAAAAAACGACAGGGTACCCCTTACGTTTTTTTTTTGGGGCGAAAAATTAAGTTTCTCCAATCTTCCCAAAACTCTGGATTCTGATAGAGGGCCATGAGACTTAGACCTGAGTGCAAAAATGGAGGCTCTAGCCCCTTCCAGAGCTGAGATATCGAAACTCAAAAATTCGCCCGAAAAAAAAAAACGACAGTGTACCCCTTACGTTTTTTTTTTGGGCGAAAAATTAAGTTTCTCCAATCTTCCCAAAACTCTGGATTCTGATAGAGGCCATGAGACTTAGACCTGAGTGCAAAAATGGAGGCTCTAGCCCCTTCCAGAGCTGAGATATCGAAACTCAAAAATTCGCCCGAAAAAAAAACGACAGTGTACCCCTTACTTTTTTTTTTTGCGAAAAATTAAGTTTCTCCAATCTTCCCAAAACTCTGGATTCTGATAGAGGGCCATGAGACTTAGACCTGAGTGCAAAAATGGAGGCTCTAGCCCCTTCCAGAGCTGAGATATCGAAACTCAAAAATTCGGCCCGAAAAAAAAACGACAGTGGTACCCCTACGTTTTTTTTTTTGGGCGAAAAATTAAGTTTCTCCAATCTTCCCAAACTCTGGATTCTGATAGAGGCCATGAGACTTAGACCTGAGTGCAAAAATGGAGGCTCTAGCCCCTCCAGAGCTGAGATATCGAAACTCAAAAATTCGGCCCGAAAAAAAAAACGACAGTGGTACCCCTTACGTTTTTTTTTTTTGGGCGAAAAATTAAGTTTCTCCAATCTTCCAAAACTCTGGATTCTGATAGAGGCCATGAGACTTAGACCTGAGTGCAAAAATGGAGGCTCTAGCCCTTCCAGAGCTGAGATATCGAAACTCAAAAATTCGGCCCGAAAAAAAAAACGACAGTGGTACCCCTTACGTTTTTTTTTTTTGGGCGAAAAAATTAAGTTTCTCCAATCTTCCCAAAACTCTGGATTCTGATAGAGGGCCATGAGACTTAGACCTGAGTGCAAAAATGGAGGCTCTAGCCCCTTCCAGAGCTGAGATATCGAAACTCAAAAATTCGGCCCGAAAAAAAAACGACAGTGGTACCCCTTACGTTTTTTTTTTTTGGGCGAAAAATTAAGTTTCTCCAATCTTCCCAAAACTCTGGATTCTGATAGAGGCCATGAGACTTAGACCTGAGTGCAAAAATGAGGCTCTAGCCCCTTCCAGAGCTGAGATATCGAAACTCAAAAATTCGCCCGAAAAAAAAAAACGACAGTGTACCCCTTACGTTTTTTTTTTTTTGGCGAAAAATTAAGTTTCTCCAATCTTCCCAAAACTCTGGATTCTGATAGAGGCCATGAGACTTAGACCTGAGTGCAAAAATGGAGGCTCTAGCCCCTTCCAGAGCTGAGATATCGAAACTCAAAAATTCGGCCCGAAAAAAAAAACGACAGTGTACCCCTTACGTTTTTTTTTTGGCGAAAAATTAAGTTTCTCCAATCTTCCCAAAACTCTGGATTCTGATAGAGGGCCATGAGACTTAGACCTGAGTGCAAAAATGGAGCTCTAGCCCCTTCCAGAGCTGAGATATCGAAACTCAAAATT
>NW_024121731.1:0-15668 GCF_016745375.1 Pimephales promelas
TTTATGTAGTAATCAATATCACACGAAGAGTGCCATTTCAGTTTTTCTCCTCCAAAAACCAGCATGATTAAAATGTGATATTAAGTTACTACAACAGTTTAATAAACAATAATTTTACAACTACAAAATGTTGCAGGTAATGTAATATATGAATGAATAATAGCCTATAAAGGGTTCTTTCTTGTTTTTGCATAAAAGGTTCTTTGGAGTTGAGTGAAGAACCCTATGCTTCATATATAGAACCCCAATGAACCCTTTTTTCTAAGAGTGTAGTCTCGCTTCCTCTGTCAAAATGGAGGCGTCATTGGTCTTGTCCACTTGACGAAGTTGAACTCAACTGAAATAGCGAGGCTAGAGGAGTTAAACGTAGTCAAGTTGTAAACATTAACAATGGCGTCATGCTCAAACAGCAACATCACACACTAAATATGAAATCAAATCGGACCTAGCTGTGTGAATCCTCAAACATTGTTCAAAAACCGCAGCATTTCATCTAAACAGAGACAATAGTATGGAGTTATCGCATCCGATATGACTGAAATGGTATTGTCATTCTTCCTTCTTTCTACATTTCTTCCTCTCTAACACACTCATATATGCAGCTTGTCAAATTTACAACCTGGACCACTGCGGTTAGTCGATTCAGTTGATAAAAGCAGTGCAGGATCAAAGGTGTCTATATATCATCCCTCTTCTCATTTTCTCATTACCTTCCAGCTGATACTGCATTCAGCAGTCTGCCTACCCAACATCCATCAAAACAAGGAACCATTTTTACTGTTTGTATTTAAGGCTTTTCACAAAGCCCATCCTGAGGATAGTGAGATGATGAGCTCTCATTTTAATATTTCATCAACCAGTAAACATCAAGCCGGTTCAAACACATTTGAAACAAAATCCTTTGAATTTAAAGGCTTATAGGTTTTAGGACACAGGACACAGTAAGGATAATCAGAGGTTTCAAAGTGGCAGAGACCAATCTGAAGATACTCAACCTTTTGTTGTGATGCAACCTCTTTAGCCATGTTAAAATCACTGCAACACTAGAGGGGCTTAATGCTTTTATAAAATGGAGGCAACTGCAATATGATAAGATACAAATTCACTAAAGGTTGTGCACTTTACATAATATATTTATATTTAGTTTACTTATAATAATTGTGTTTTTTGACTTGAAATGTTTTTTTTTCCTGAATGCCTAGTTGTCTAAACACAAACCATTTATGTTAAGTAAAACATTCTTACATCCACAGGGTGATGCGAGCCAACTGTCATTTTGCCCAAACTTAATTTGATTGTGTTCAATCTGCTTAAATATATGTACAACTTATACTCACTCTGTTTGTGTTGGATTACAAACTGGGCGGCGCTTTTAGTTCCCAGCATGCTTTGCATATAGTTGAATAAAGAGAGAAAAAAAATGTTCAAATTAAGTGTTATTTTATGGGTTTTTTTTGAGAAATTTAGAAAAGGGGAAGACTTGATAGTGTGTAATTGTGTTTAATGTTAAATTACATTGGAATTATTCAACTATTTAAATTACCGTTGTAGAGCATTTTGGAGCATTTTATTTGGCTGTCGACTGATTAAATTATTTTTTATTGCTTTGATTGAAGGAGCATGTAAATCTTAGCATTTGAGATGCTAATAAGTGCTACTGCAACTAGCAATAGCTAGCTACCAATTTAATTATGTGTCATTGAAATAAATTAAATATTGATGGATGAATGAATGTAAAAAATACCTGAATCATGTCAGGAAGCTTTTATAAAATTCATGTTGAAACTAGGCTACTTAAATTGGGTCACTTAAAATTATAATTCCGTGATGTTGAAGTTACATGAACAAATCCAGGTTGAACCTGTTGACGAAAATAAATAAATAATTAAAGCCAACATATCATTTTTTTTGAGTGTGCTAAATAAATAAAATGCAGTAATGTTCATTTGTATGTATACTGACATTTAGAGTTTAACATCAATGTATTATAAATGAACATAAATTGACAAAGAGAAATAGTATATTTTTAGTATAATAGCATTACTGTGCACTATTTTTCTTTTTTTAAGTTTGGGGTCAGTGAAATTTTGCAAGGATGCATTAAATTGATCAAGGTTGCTGAAAAGACATTTATTAAAATAGTTATATTTTAAATAAATGCTGATCTTTTGAACCTTCTATTAATCAAATAATCCTGAAAAAAAAATGTTTCAGTTTCCACGAAAATTTTCAACATTGATAATATTAAGCAATGTGTCTTGAGCAGCAAATCAGCATATTAAAATTACTGTATTTCTGAAGGTTCATAAAGACTGGAGTAACGATGCTGAAAATTCACTTCTGCATAACATCAATAATGATGTTTTTGAAATTTTGAAATTTATTAAAATAGAAAGTTATTTTACATTGTAATATTTCAAATAATATTATAATATTATACTGTATTTTTAATGTGAATTTGGTGCAAAACAAAGCAGACAGTGAGAAAATTGAAAATGCCATCAGTGCAATACATTCTTAAAGAATTCTTAATGATTTTTTTTTAAATGTAGCTTAAATTCACCCAATATTATGAAGTGTGCATTGTAAAATCTTGCTTTCCAAATGAGTCTCTCAAAACATGATTGCCATGAGATAACATGACATAGTCCTTCGCTTCATCCTCAGCATTAAATCAGGAGATCAGCCCATCCAGAAACAAGCTGAGCCCTGATTTGAACCATTTGACCAAAACAAACAGCCTAAAGGGGGGACGCTCTGAGAGCAAAAGAAGGTCAGAGCCCTTCTTCTTTACTCCAGGGGGCACTGCATCAGTAACCATCCAGAATACAATAAAAAACACCAACTAAAAGCCTTTGATATTTAGGAGAAGATTACAGAACGATTAGGTAAAACATTACACTTGCCCCAAAACCGCAGTTTTGAATGCACACCAGATGGTCTGGGCGTCATTTGGTCTTGACGTCCACTTTCCAACGGCCCCTGTACACAATAATGTGTGTGTTTGTCTGCAAGAGCAGTCATTTCATGGAGAGTTCAGCATTCATAAAGCAGCGACACAATACACTGGCTTCACACTGATCAAATAATGTTGTGTTGAAATTTATAATAATGCTGCTGTGACTAAAATTTACCACAGGACGTCAAAAGGCCCGAGAACACATCATTTGATGTTTCTCAGAGCTGTCATCGGGCTGAACAAAGCAGTTCTGTTCATGAGAAAGCATCCATCTTCCTTTTTTATGCAAAGCACACTGTGAAATCTGTCTGTGCCTTGGCAAACAGAGTGATTGAATCACATTAATGCCAAGATGCATTTATGGTTATGGGCTTATGGAATTAAGCAAACTCAGTCATTTACATATTGAAAACAGTAACCCTTTACAATAAGGTTTAATGGTTAGCATTTTTTTATTTTATTTAACCTTTATTTTACCAGGAAAGTCCCATTGAGGTTAAAACCCTCTTTTTCAAGGGAGTCCTAGCCAAGAGGCAGCAAAAACACAATCAATTACATTTATAAAAGGTTATACAACACAAATAATTCAAAACATTTACAATTTAAACAGGTCATTTCAGGTTCTCTCAATCTGGACTTAAAAGCATTTAAGTTCAGGTATTTTCAAGTCTTTTTGCAAAAAATTCCACGCAGAAGGGGCGGAGTAAACAAAAGCCCTTCTGTACGGGCAAATGGAACAAAGAGCAGCAAGTGATCATCTGATCGTAATGAATAAGAACCAACACTTCTCCATGTGATTAGGTTGGCAACAGACCAAGCATGGCCTTATAGATAAAAATATGCCAATGCCCTGATCTCCTGTTGGTCAACGATGGCCATCCCACTCTGGAATATAGTTCACAATAAATTAGTGCATTAATTAGTGTAATAATTAATTTCCCACCTCGTACGGATGAACTTCCCAGGAGGACTTGAACAGCAAAAGTTCTCAATGCTTCGTTTTGCATGTAGGGCAACCCTCATTATGTTACTGTGTTAGTGTGGGGCTATTTTGAGCCTTGTTAGTGGTATTAACTAGCGATTTCTTTTTACTTAGTAAATGCCCCCATTACTAGCGTTATACGCTAAACAGTTTTTAGAGATAAAACTCTTTACATTCGATTATGATGAAATCAAATCTCAGAGAACGGTTGACTAGGTACCGATGTTTTATTAGACCAAAGGTTCATTTTGCGCCGGAGTTCTCCTTTAAGAGCCCTCAGAAACGCTGCCAGAAGCTGCAGTGTCTAATTATACAACCCGGTCTCACCCCAAGACGTCATATAACTGACGTTTTGGGACGTCTTTTGACCATACGTCAATATTCGCCTTTTTAGGGCCCCCTTAAACGTCGGTAGATGAGGTTATGGGATCCTAACTCTACCCCATACCTAAACCTAACCCTAAACCTACCCCGTCACCTAACTGACGTTAAAGGTAAAGCGTCAGTTGTATGACGGCCCGGGATCGCCATCTACCGACGTTTAAGGGGGCCCTAAAAAGGCTGATATTGACGTATGGTCAAAATACGTCCCAAAACGTCAGTTATATGACGTTTTGGGATGAGACTGTGTTAAATTATACATCCCATTTGCTGCAGGCCTTAACAGAAAAAGGTTGTTTTACTAGATGCTTGTCATGAAGTCATTGTCATGAAGGGTTTTAATGATTTTGAGACTGCACAAGTCATTAAAAGTTGCGTTTTCAGATGATTTTGGAGAAACCATTTGAAACGTTTGTTGTGTTGAGCTATTTACTTTTGTTTGATTTGTTCATTCATTGCAAACAGTGGAAAATCTGTAAATTTTTCCAATATACCTGATTTGCAAGGAGGTTAAATAATTAGGATTATAACTTTTTATATATATAATACCTATATATTTCTGTGTATGTATTTATGTATGTGTGTGTATTGTATATAGTCCGATTGGGACACTTTTTGCCATTGAGGTGACTGAGAAAAAGTTTCCCAATCAATATATGGAGAGTTCAGATGCAAAAGCCTCTAAATGCCATTTGAAATTTTCTTCTTTAATGATGATTTTTTCAAACTTGTATATTTAAGTTCAGTAATTTCACTTATATGGCAATGATAATTACCTATTAATTGTTATTTAAGTGAAATTACTGAACTTAAATATACAAGTTTGATAAAAATCATCATTAAAGAAGAAAATTTCAAATGGCATTTAGAGGCTTTTGCATCTGAACTCTTCATATATATAAAGAATCACTGTTTCCAAACAAAATATTAACCATCTGTTCTCAACATTATACTAATAATAATGTTTTTGAACAGCAAATCAACATTTTACAAAGATTTCATTACAAAGAGTAATGATGTAGAAAATTCAGCTTTGCAGTCACAGGAATACATTGCATTTTAAATTATATTAAATTAGAAAAGTTATTTAAAATTGTTCTTACTAAAAAAATCTTACTGACCCTAAGTTTTTTAACCATAGTATGTGATGATGAATTGAATATGATATATATTTTCAAAAGGTAATGTCTTAAATATAACAAAACATTTTTTTTGTACAAAAAGCATGAAAATATGGTAGAATTTTGCATTACAGATGTTGCCCTTGAGCATTTTCTTGACTGACATTTGTTGTGTTTACACCCGATTGAAATCTGCAGTATGAAATCGACCACATGAAATCAGTAAATAACAGAGACACCTTGTTTATGTGTTGACAACATTCCTCCTACTGCCTTAATGGAAAACACAGATCTTCTCCATGATAAGCGCATGCTAGAACAAGCTATTCCACAGCACAAATAAAACCCTGCAGACTCATAAATGAACTCTGGCTTTTAAGAGTCAAATCATCCCCCTGCGTGTCTTGTCCAGTGTTGTGGAATGGAAATGAAGATATGTTGGCATTTCAGGATTTGAGGGTCTCTGAGGAGGGGGAATAGGATCAGGGATATCATGTTCAAGGTCACCTTAATAGATGTGTCGATGATGGGTTGACAGATGTGGACTCTGTCTGACCTTGTGTACCGAAGCTGCAAGCTACTATGACGGGATGTCTGAAGGGTCACGGACTCAGAAAAGAGACTTTGAGTTCTTAGAAACCACTGTGCCTCTAGGCTTCATGCTAATTCTTGAACAGTGATGTCATACTCATGTAGATGATCTACTTAGTGAGGCTGGGTTCACCACAGCATCTGGACAACAGGGCTCTGATAAAAAAAAATATTAATAATTATAATTTAAAAAACACATCTTTTGGGAAATTCCATTTTTTTATACTGCAGCTATTTCTGACCCCACAATTGACACAACATTCTCAAGGTAATCTTGAATATTTGGATAATTTAAAAAAATATATTTTTTCATTAAAACCAACTCGATCTGATGAGAATCACAAAATCAAAATTGACAATTCTTTTTTTTTATGGAACACTGCAGTAGCTATATTTTTATAAATGAGTAACCCATGCACGTCATTACTGTTTTGTAAATTAATCTGCCATCTTAATTCAAAATAGCTTCCCTCTTGTCTTTCCTCTTCTCTGATGACGTGCTTACTGGCAACCTATCACTCACATGACATCACTGTAATAGCATACCACAATCTTCCAATCAAATCAACCCAATCAATTCAATGGACAAAATGTCATGCCCTACTTTTTTTTTTTTTTTTTTTGATTAAGCCATTTCACTTTTATTTACATCGCAATAGGGGAAAAATCGCAAATTATGTTTCATGACGACTTTTTATGAGGTGCCGATTTTATATTAATTACTATTGATGTGTATGAAAACAAATTTCATACAAATTTTAATTTCAAACCGGAGAACGTTGTAACATGGGTCAGTTGTATCAATTCCAATCTGTCCAATCAGGAACTAGTTACAAATCCCCTGATTCACTTCGCACATGCTCAGTTTAGTCCTTATTCCACGTGTAATAAAGTAGAGCCCTGTGGCATGTTAGAGTGGCAAAAACAATTTGAGTGAAATGGTGGGCGGGGCTAAACCGGCCGTGTTGAAGTAGGTGTTGATCTTCTTCTGCGGGGGTGGTGTTTTATCCTCTTTGTTATCATAGTTCCCCACTTTGAAAATGAGTCGTTTGCTCAGGCTGGTGTCAATAAAAGCTTTTATTGGACTAACAAGGACGTTTTCAGTTCTGAAACTTACAGGATATTCTTATAATATGATGACCACTTTTTTAGTTTTCTTAGTTCATCACCTCTATAAATTTTATTTTGGCCAATACTGACAGTAATACACAAGCTTACACACAAACAATGTTTTGTGTTCAAGTTAAATTTATAGTGGTCAATTATGATTAAGAGTGACACACACACAGACACACATATCAGTTATATTGAAAAGTCAGTGTTGAATAAAAAGCTTTCAAAATCCTATTTTGTTTTGTTTTGTCAAAATCCTTATTTCATTATGTTACATATCACCCCGGTGGATCTCATAATGTTACATCTCACAACTAACCCAGACTATGGGGTGAATTGTAACATTTCACTCCTCGTGTTTGGAACTAAACCATGCATTTTCTGTTTGTGTTGCAAAAATAAAAGTTATGTCATTTGATAGCAGACACTTGAACACACTGGCTTAAAAGTACTCTAAGACATTGACAGAAAGGTCAATAATGTTACAACCATCCCCGGTCTCCCCCTGTACGAAAACATATGAGATTTTACAAATTCATACAAATTAGCCATTTATCTGGCAAAGTGTAAAATACTTTTTAAATATTAAATACTTCTAAAATATATAAAAAGGGATTTATGTGAGTAGGTTATCATCAGCAGCATATCTTACATTCTCAAAGCAGTGTTTCTGTGTATCTAATGGCAGCAGCAAGTCCATACTTGCTCAGCAGCAGCAGCGTATCAGATCTTGTCCGCCAAAACCAAATACGTTAACATTGCTATATTCATTATCATGCTAAAATAGCATTTTAAGTTTTCTTTTCCATTTTTGGACAGTGGTATTACCCTGACATTTTGACTCTCGAAAAAAATGTCAATGAATTTTATTTCAGAAATAATCATGCTCATCATTAAAGAGATGAATTGCATTTTTAATGTATGTATTTAATGTATGTATTAATAGATCTAGACAAGTGCAAACACAGTGCAGGGTAGGTCTTGGCACTTGCAGAATTAAATAGTTTTACTGAATTCCACTCATGTCAGAAACAGGTGAAGGTTAGTAAATTCGAAGAGAAAAACACGTCATTTCTGCTATGCACCTCTCGCTGATCCCTACAGAGTGATATATAGTGTAGGCACATACCTTCCCACCCTTGTAATGATTCATAACGTAACATATTTTCCCAGAGCTGTTTAAAATACAATACAAGCACTGAAAATGAATGCAGAACTTTCTGGCCTGGACATAAAAACCTAACAAATAAACAGTGTTTGATGTCCACATTGGGTTTTCCATAACAGGATTTCCATAATCCTTTATTCTAAGATAGGATTTTCATTGGTGCTGAGCACATTACTAAAATAGATTTTGTGCTAAGCCACGTTTATTTGTAACCCTACTCAACTGTAGCTGCAGTCCGTAGCTTTTTTTTAGTTAAAAGTTATCCAAAATACATATTTGAGAAAATACATGACCAGCCAGTGTTCAAAACGATCTGCTTGACTCAGCTCGATTCAAATCGGTAAGCTTGGTATAATGTTTTTAATTCCAGGAGAACTGGTGGATTTCTGCGGGAGATTGGAGCATGTGTTTGAGTCATTACGTCACACATAAAGAAGAGTCTCGGCTAGTATAAGCTATATTGAGTCATTACGTCACATCTGTACTCATAAAGAAGAGTCTCGGCTAGTATAAGCTATATTGAGTCATTACGTCACATCTGTACTCATAAAGAAGAGTCTCGGCTAGTATAAGCTATATTGAGTCATTACGTCACATCTGTACACATAAAGAAGAGTCTCGGCTAGTATAAGCTATATTGAGTCATTACGTCACATCTGTACACATAAAGAAGAGTCTCGGCTAGTATAAGCTATATTGAGTCATTACGTCACATCTGTACACATAAAAAAGAGTCTCGGCTAGAATAAGCTATATTGAGTCATTTCGTCAAATCTGTACACATAAAGAAGAGTCTCGGCTAGTATAAGCTATATTGAGTCATTACGCCACATCTGTACTCATAAAGAAGAGTCTCGGCTAGTATAAGCTATATTGAGTCATTACGTCACATCTGTACTCGTAAAGAAGAGTCTCGGCTAGTATAAGCTTTAATGAGTCATTACGTCACATCTGTACACATAAAGAAGAGTCTCGGCTAATATAAGCTATATTGAGTCATTACGCCACATCTGTGCACATAAAGAAGAGTCTCGGCTAGTATAAGCTATATTGAGTCATTACGCCACATCTGTACTCATAAAGAAGAGTCTCGGCTAGTATAAGCTATATTGAGTCATTACGTCACATCTGTACTCGTAAAGAAGAGTCTCGGCTAGTATAAGCTATATTAAGTCATTACGCCACATCTGTACTCATAAAGAAGAGTCTCGGCTAGTATAAGCTTTAATGAGTCATTATGTCACATCTGTACACATAAAGAAGAGTCTCGGCTAGTATAAGCTATATTGAGTCATTACGTCACATCTGTACACATAAAGAAGAGTCTCGGCTAGTATAAGATATATTGTGTCATTACATAGCATATGTACACATAAAGAAGGAGTCTCGGCTAGTATAAGCTATATCGAGTCATTACGCCTCATCTGTACACATAAAGAAGAGTCTCGGCTAGTATAAGCTATATTGAGTCATTACGTCACATCTGTACACATAAAGAAGAGTCTCGGCTAGTATAAGCTATATTGAGGCTGACGTTGTTAACATTAACAATTTGAGAACAAAGTATTATTTGCATGGTTTTGCGTCATATGATAACTTATAAGCGATTGTTAGATTTAATCAGTGCGATTTACTGCAATGTCAGAACCAGAACAAAAGTTCAGATGACATTTACTAGTTCAGATGACATTTTCCGGTGAAATTTCTTATGTTGGTCATACTTCCAAAAAGAATAATCTGTGATTTTGAATGACAGTATCGACACCGGCGCGGTGACAGACACACACACTCTCCTCAAACATTGTGTTCATCCACGCTGTGTCGTGTCGAAGTACAACTCACGTAAAGTTGATAATTCCGCAAATGACTGCAATTGCAGATTTCGAACAGAGATGGCGACAAAGAGGAAAACCGCTGGACTGCAGCATAACCCTGGAGCAAGAATCAGGCGCGTCTATGAGAGCTTAGACAACAGCGTGTCCATGCATTCTGACTACAGACACCACTGCAATGGCTGAAAAAACCTGAAACAACAAAGTGTTGGCAAAGTTTGGGCTTTCAAAGACTTCAGCTCCAGCTGTGTAAATAATAAATAAACCATCTGAACCGTTCTCATTATGAAACGAATCTTGCACAGACAAACATACATAATCAGTTCATCTATTTACACTTGTACATCTTTTTTCTTTTGTATTACTTGGAAGAAAAATCCCTAATAAAACAAAACTTGTCTGATGACAGAAAAAATAATAACGGGGAATCTCACGAAAACATGTCTGGGTCACATTTCACCCTGAAATAAAAAGAAAAAAATACTGCGGTTTATTTTCCTTTGAGAAACGTAATATTTTTGCATTGTGATATTAGTTTTATGTACAGTTTACATGATTCTCATTACTGTAATGAGCCCAAAATTCACAATATTCTCAAGTAATTACGCCATATAACTTTAATGAGAATTATTGGAAATTTGTATTAATTTTCATTAAAAAATGTCACAACCCATATATACACTCACCTAAAGGATTATTTGGAAAAGCCCAGGAAGAGGTCGACAGGGCAATTAGCAGGCTGAAACACTGTGAAATAGTCGGCAGAGTCCAGGAGGGTCGAGCAGGCCTTGGGAGGAGTGAGACCCCCCTCTTCTGGTCAAAGGCCTCCAAGGAAGAGCGGAAAGCCATGGTGGTGGCAGAAGTGGCAAGGACTGAGCAGGAGCGCCTTAACATAAAGGCGGTGTCTCAGAGCTGACAGGGAGTCTGGATGTCATGGGAAGGTATCACAGACAGGCATCTGTCATGGTCTGATCTGTGGAAGATACCCCAAGCCAGGCTCAGCTTCCTGATTAGATCTACTTATGACACCCTACCTTGTCCCAGAAACCTCCATCAGTGGTTCGGCACTGAAGAACTCTGCCCCCTTTGCAGTACCAGCAATGCAAGCCTCCAGCAGTTGTGTAGACAGGAGGCTAATAGAAGACCCTTTGGACCAACGAGAAGTCCCATCCTGTTTGCAAGGGCCGGGGAAAAAATCAATCACCCTCACCAGAGAGCAACATCTAGAGTCCTCTTATCTGGCAGTGAGTGGAACATGAGGGTCGACCTGGGGAGGCAGCTCCAATTCCCAAGGGAGATCGTGGAAACTTTGCTCCGGCCAGACCTGATCATGTGGTCAGAGTCCATCAAGACCATCTTGTTGGTGGAGCTTACTGTCCCATGGGAGGAGGGAACGGAGGCTGCCAACGAACGGAAGCGTGCCAAGTACACAGATCTGGCAGAAGCCTGCAAAGAGGCTGGCTGGAAAGCCACCACGTGGCCAGTTGAAGTGGGATGCAGGGGCTTTGTTGGGTCCTCAACGGTTCGTCTGCTCCACGAAATGGGATGTACAGGAGCAGGGTGTCGAAAAGCCATTAAAGAACTGGCAGAGGAGGCTGAGAGGGGCAGCTTTTGGTTGTGGCTAAGGAGGAAGCACAAGGGATGGGGGCCAAGTAACATCTAGGGCATCAGCAGGGGGTGGCAGGGAGTGATCCCTGCCATCGCTCCGCCACCAGGAGATGTACTGGGGTTAAAGGAGCGAAACATCAATGACTGGTGGTCCCCAGCTGATGACCCATTTTATGCCAAAGAGGTGGAGCACACCTGCACAAAAGGCACCGGTGGAGGTGCGTCAGGCAGCAATGCCCAGCAGGTCGACCATCAGCCTGTATTTCAATGTGTGTTTGACCCCCTTTCACCTTCAGAACTGCCTTAATTCTATGTGGCATTGATGAACAAGGTCAACAAGGTGCTGAAAGCATTCTTTAGAAATGTTGGCCTATTTTGATAGGAAAGCATCTTGCAGTTGATGGAGATTTGTGGGATGCACATCCAGGGCACGAAGCTTCCGTTCCACCACATCCCAAAGATGCTCTATTGGGTTGAGATCTGGTGACTGTGGGGGCCATTTTAGGTCAGTAAACTCACTGTCATGTTCAAGAAACCAATTTGAAATTAATCGGGCTTTGTGACATGGTGCATTATCCTGCTGGAAGTAGCCATCAGATGATAGGTATAAAGGGATGGACATGGTCAGGTTGGACATGGCATTTAAACGATGGCCAATTGGCACTAAGGGGCCTAAAGTGTGCCAAGTAAACATCCCTTACACCCACCACAGCCTGCACAGTGGTACAAAGGCATGATGGATCCATGTTCTCATTCTGTTAACGCCAAATTCTGACTCTACCATCTGAATGTCTCAACAGAAATCGAGACTCATCAGACCAGGCAACATTTTTCCAGCCTTCAACTGTCCAGTTTTGGTGAGCTCTTGCAAACTGTAGGCTCTTTTTCTATTTGTAGTGGAGATGAGTGGTACCCGGTGGGCTCTTCTGCTGTCTTCAATTTGGAGTTCTGGAGATTGTCTTGACCAGGACCACATGCCTGAATGCATTGAAGCAACTGCCATGCGATTGATTGACATTAGATAATTGCATTAATGAGATATTAAACAGGTGTTCCAAATAATCCTTTAGGTGAGTAGTGTATATTATGGTTCTTTTCTTAATTAAAGAACAACAACATAAATAAAGTGGTTTTAGAAAAAAAATAAGCTTCTAACTCCACCTGGAGCGTGTTATTTGTTTAGCAAAAATCCACTACTCCCGGTTCATCGGGTCCAATCACCCAATCCAATTTCACGGCAATTCGTACGAATTTTACGATGTGGCTAATTCGTAACAATTCGTATGACCTCACTCGTACGAATTAGTACGTTTTTTTGCTAAATCGCACATATTTTATGAGTTGGCCAATTCGTATGAATTCATAACGAATGACCTACCCCTGACCCCGCCCCTAAACCTGCCCAACACGTGGGTTTAGCCAAATCGTACAAATTTGTTGAGTGAGGTCGTATGAATTAGTACGAATTAACCACTTTTTGATCACTTGTACGAATTCGTACAAATTGGTCGTGAGATAGCGTTAAATCACCGCGGTTTGGTGGGGGTGAGATCTGACTGTCAATCAAAGGTCGTGCACAAGCCACCCCTCGCACAATTTAAAATCGGATCTGCATTTTGAAAGGTGGAGATTTACGTGATTTAATTGGGGTCAAGCTGGATGCAGAGCTTGCAACATTTATTTTTGACAGGTAATTGTGCTTTATCAACCAGTTACTTAGTGTCTTACAGTCTTATGTTACGTTAGTAATCTAAGTGGCCTTTGTTTGCCCAAATGTCTTGGAATGGAAAGCTCTTACGTTAGCACTTGTTGGGCAGGTTCGTTAGCTTTGTTTGCACTGAAATCCGTGTGAACGTGACGTTAGGTGTATAAATGTGTCCAGATGAAGGAATAAAGTTCTGCTTTTTGGAAGAATGTTGATGGATGCTGATGAGATGGGCGCGTTCATTGAAAAGCTGATACGCACTGACGAGCACGAACTCTGTGGGAGGGTATTCGTTGAGAATGTTGAGGAGCATGAGAGTTGTAAACATTCAAATTTTGCCTAAGTCCCCTCAATCTTGAAGACTGCAGCTTTAATTATTTCATTCATTTGATGTTGGGGTGAAACCTGACCAGATTTTTGATGTTCTTGACAGACTGTTTTTATTTTACACAATATACTATCAATACAACTTAAATAAAAATTGTAAAAGAAAACTTTTACAAAGATTTATACTCATACTCATGTAACTTTAATTTTTAAATCTTAGGTAATTTCATTGTTTCAAGAAAGATTCTTCGTGTAAAGTAGCGCAGTGGAATGCAAAAACACGTTGTGTGTGAACAGATATTTACAGTAAATTCAAGACCAAACACCAAGGAAATATTGGTTTAAAATAAACATCATGATTAGACTTTATTTAACACCATTAACATTACAAAAAGGTGCCATTTCACAAGTCCCTCAGCGGTCCCAAAGACCTTCCAGTCAAAAAAGAGTATCTCATGAAACACTTCCCTCATACACACAGCAGCTAAACTCCTGCACGTCCCCACAACCACACCACAACAAATACAAAACAGCAACCAAGTTAAACGAACAAGCATCAACGACAAGCAACATTAACAAATACTTTATGGCTTTCTGCTATCCTCCTTTTTGGGTACATGAATGTTTGATTGAGGGCTGCACGATTAACCCGCAATTTCCATGTTATCGCACTTAAACTGATTTGGCTCGCGAATATCATTGTCATTGTCACTGTGCGCCCGCGTGTCATTGATGTATGGCTCTGTAAGCACTGTGAGTTTGAGTCACTTATAACATTTTTTAATGTATTTAAGAAAGCATTTATGAACCTCTTGTCTGACAAGGACAACATTTAATAACATGCTTTTACTCCAAACTCACTTCATGTTGAGCATTTCTTCTGAGATGATATGACTTCTTACACAGAATAAGGCAGGCGTGTGTTGATTAGTCATGTTTAATCAATCAAAGCAATTCAATCTTCTGTTTTATTCATAGATATATACACTAGACGTCACCTTGGCTACGGCAGTTCATTGGAACGAATGCGTCAATAGAGCCGCCATCTTGAAACTCCCCCTCAAATGCATCAGCGTCAATGTAGACACAGGTCTAACGGAAATAAAATCATCACCATAAATCATCATGAATGCGATTCTTCCCATTTTTTTGGTTCGTTCCAACGGTCAGACATGAAATCGAAGTAAAGGCAGCATTACGTACTTCCTATGACAAGACCACTGTTCCAAGATGGCGGCGGTTTTGACGCATGCATAGAACCCCCAAGGTGACGTCTAGTGTATGCTGTTTATTCAGCTACAGCGATGATGCCCGATCGTACTTCTGCGGCGGGGCATATTTGCCGTGTCTGAGAGCGCCCTCCTGGTGTTCAGATGGAGCTGGATTTTGCTGCACCGACAAGCCGCGCATTAAATAATTGCAGCCTTTGGAAAATCGCGTGTGGTTTCATTGCGATTAATTGTGTAGCCCTAGTTTGATTTCATGGCAGCATCAGTATTATATATCGACTCGATGAAGGCTTCATGTGGTCTTTGCGTAAATTGAGGACTTTTGCTTTCACGTCAAATTCGCGTGCTGAGCGTTATCGACACGGAGGCTCGGACTGATGGGGACTGGGCCTGTACAGCTGTTGCAATCGACCGGCCTCACCGGCCAGCCGGGTAACTGTCCTATTACTCTCAGGCCAACGGGCTGGCCGGGCAGGAGTGAGGAGCGCCAGGCCCTGAGACTGCGGGTGGCATGAGCGCGAGTCCAGAGGAGGAAGGACTGAAGCCGAGGAAGGGAAAGAGGCAGCAGGATGGCCGGGTCAGACCGTATCTGAGCTGGAAGACACGAGGAGGGCCGTGGTGAGGCTGATGCCGTTGGGACGGGAATCCTTCT